>JAKSZT010054154.1:737344-826477 GCA_026826555.1 Tolypeutes matacus | reverse complement strand
CCAGGTGAGGACTACAGGACTATGCACAGTGCAGAGGAGGAGCACATGCAGTGCCTAGGTGATAGAGTGCATTCCCTAGAAGCACTTTCCAACCTGAAGGGTGGGAAAGTCAAGAACTGGGACTCGCATGGAATTTGCATTAGCTACTACTTTCTTGTCTTTTCACAGCATATACCAGTAAATCATATATAATGTGTTGTTACAGTAACAAGGGTCAATTGAGGAAAAATTCACAAATATGTGCTATTGTAATTTAAACTATTCTTTCAGAAATTCTAGGAAAAATGAAGCAATGCCCCCAACAAATATGCTTTGTCTTCTGTTCCACAGACCCCTCATTTCTCAGGATGTAAGCTTCCTGAGGGCTCCCCCCACCCACTGTGTCCCACTGTCCAGATGTAGACAGCAAGCTTTCCATGAACATGCCAGACGTAATCAGTGAATGGGTAGGGAAACACGCCTGCTACTATTATCAGGAATAAAATATATCTTTTGAGGCATGGTGCCAGACATTTCCTATTTCTGAAAAGATATTTTGTTGTCTACTTTTTAACAATAATGTCTCTATGAATTAAACATGGTTAAAATTAAATGAATAGATTCAAGGATAACTCTCATTTCTCTGTCACATAGATTAACGGTTTTCAGGACCACACATTTACCTGAATAATGAAATATATTTAAATATGTGCCCATTGGAAAATGTTTCTAGGAGACCATCTGTCTAGTTTCTCCAATATTGAACAGGCTTTAACACAGTGCTCAGTTTATTGTCTCCATTTCTTTTATCCAGAGAAAAACAAATGGTTAAATAAAATAAACACATATACCTTTTTAAGAGAATAAAATTATTTGATTACAATTTAGGTAGCAAAAGTTAGGACTCCAGATTGATATTTTCTTTCCATTTTTGTTCTTACCTTCACACGAACAGCCCTGTCTTATCAAACCCACCATCAAAGAGGTACACTGATGACATTTGGTAGGAGCAGTAAAAGATTTTACAAAAAACTGGTGAGTCTTGCGCTGCAAAACAGATTAATAAAAAACATACACATTGATTATTAAGGGATTTCTATAACGTGAGTTTCCGTGTCCTATGCCACCTAAATAAGAATAGAATGAATTCTCTCCATCTCTCACTGCATCTTCTTAGAACATATGCGATTTTTTTTCAAAAACACTGAGCCTGATGATGCAAAAAATCATATAAGTTAAATAATAATCAATTGCTATCAATTACTCTTGAAAGCCATGTGAAAAGTATAGACAATAAACTTCAGCTGCTATATTGGCTTGTAAACTTTGACCTTCAGGATTTTTATAAAATCTTCAAATTATTCTTTAGCAAAGTGCTAAGTGAAATTCTGCATATTTATAAACTTGTGTTAAAAAGAAACGGAATACACTTTTTTTTAGAGAAGTTGTAGGTTTACAGGAAAATTATGCGTAAAATACAGAGTTCCCAAATACCACCCTATTTATTAACACATTGTATTAGTGTGGTACATTTGTTACAATTCATGAAAGAACATTTTTATAACTGTACTATTAACTATAGTCCAAGGTTTAACTTAGGGTTAACTGTTTGTGTTGTACAGTACAACATTAAAATTTCTTTTTATTCTAGTAACATATATATAACCTAAAATTTCCCCCTTTAACCACATTCAAATATATAACTTAGTGCTGTTAAATATGTTCACAATATTGTGCTACCATCATCACTGTCCGTTACCCAAAGCTTTATGATCAACCCAAATAGAAAATCTGTACAATTTAAGCATTAACTCCACATTCCCTACCCCCACCCTAGCCCCTGGTAACCTATATTCTAGTTTCTGACTTATTCTAATTATCTCCTATCAGTGAGATCATACAACATTTGTCTTTTTGTGCCTGGCTTATTTTATACAACATGGTATCTTCTATGTTTATCCATATTATCATATATGTCAGAACTTCATTCCTTTTTACGGCTGAATAATATTCCGTTGCATATATATACCACATTTTGTTTATCCATTCATTGGTTGATGGACACTGGGCTGCTTCCATCTTTCAACAATTGTGAATAATGCCACTATGAACTTCAGTGTTAAATATCTGGTTAAGTCTTGCTTTCAATTCTTTTGAGTATATACCTAGGAGTGGGATGGTCAGGTCGTACAGTAATTCTACACTCAACTTTCTGAGGAACCACCAAACTGTCTTCCATAGTGGCTAAGCCTTTTTATATCCCCACCAGTGATGAGTGTTCCTATTTCTCCATATCCTCTCCGACACTTGTAATTATTCATTTTTCTAATAGTAGCCATTCCAGAGGGTGTGAAATGGTATCTCACTGGGATTTTGATTTGCATTTCCCTGATAGCTAATGATGTTGAACATCTTTTCATGTCCTTTTGGCCATTTTCATATCTTCTTTGGAGAAATATCTATTCAAGTTTTCCGTCTATTTTTAAATTGGGTTGTCTTTTTGTTGTTGAATTATAGGATTTACTCTTGTGGAAATTGAACTGTTATCAGATATGTGGTTTCCAAATATTTTCTCTCATTGAGTAGGCTTTTTACTTTCATGATAAAGTCCTTTGATGAACAAAAGTTTTAAAATTTTGATGAGTTCTAAGAAACCATGGCCTAACATGAGGTCATGAAGATGCTTCTCTAGCTTTCCTAGAAAAGAGAAGCTTAAATAGCTTTTTAAGCTGTCCTATAAAAAGGAGGTTTTATAGTTCTGATTCTTATATTTAGTCTTTGATCTATTTTGAGTTGATTTTTGTATATAGTACGAGATCGGGGTCCACCATCTTTCTTTTGCATATGGACATCCAGGTTTCCGTGCACATTTTCTTGAAGTGACTCTTCTTTCCCAATTAAGTAGGCTTGCACCATTGTCAAAATCATTTGGAGAAAACAAAACAAAACAAAAACAACAACAAAAAAGTCAGTTGGCCGTAAGTGTGAGGGTTGATTTCTGAACTTTCAATTCAATTCAAATGGTCTACATGTCTGTCCTTGTGCCAGTGCCCTCCTGTTTTGATTTCTGTGGCTTTGTAATAAGATTTCAGATCGGAAAGTGTGAGTACTCCAACTTTGTCCTTCTTTTTCAAGATGACTTTGGCTATTTGGGGTGCCCTACCCTTGCATATAAATTTGACGATTGGCTTTTCTGTTACTGCAAAGAAGGCTACTGGAATTTTGACTGGGACTGAGTTTAATCTGTAAATAGCTTTTGGTAGAATTGACATCTGGTAGAATTGACATCGTAACAATAATTAGTCTTCCAATCCATGAACACAGAATGTCCTCCCATTTATTTAGTTAGGTCTTCTTTGATTTCTTTTAGCAATGTTTTGTAGTTTTCTGTGTATACAGGTCCTTTACATCTTGGTTAGATTTACTCCTGGGTATTTGATCCTTTTAGTTGCTATTGTACATGGAATGTTTTTCTTGATTTCTTCTTAAGATTGTCCACTACTTGTGTAGAGAGACACAGCTGATTTTTGTGTGTTGATCTTGTATTCTGCAACTTTGCTAGATTTGCTTATTAGCACTAGTAGCTTTCTTGTGGATTCTTTTATAATTTCTATATATGAGATTATGTCATAAGCTAATAAGGAAAGTTTTACTTCTTTGTTTCCAATTTGGATGCCTTTTATTTCTTTTGCTTGCCTAATTTCTCTGGCTAAAACTTCTAGCACAACGTTGCATAGCAAGAATGAAAGCGGGCATCTTTGTCTTATTCCTGATCTTAGTGGGAAAGCTTTCACCATTAAGTATGATGTTAGCTGTGGGTTTTTCAGAAATAGCCTTTTTATGTTGAAGAACTTCCTTTCTACTCCTAGTTTTCTGAGTGTTTTTATCAAGAAGCAGTGCCGGATTTTTTCAAATTCTGGAGGCAATTACTTTTAATCCTTTTAGCTATTCATCTCCTTCTGTAATGTAACTCCATATTTCTTCAAAAAATGCCTATACTATTCTTTTTTTCCTGTAAGTCAGGTTTTATTAGAATAATTAATACACAGTCTATACAATTATTTAAGCAAATATAATCAGATACATTGCAAAAGTTTAGAAGACTATAAGATTTCTTTTAGCTATACTGGTTTTATTATAATTCAGCTGATTTTATTGCTATTCAATATGACTTTTATGATTCTATTTGTTATGGTAGGGGAGAAAATTACTTTTATTTCCTGTTTATGGGTATTGGATATTTTCCATAATTTTCCTTCTAGCTTTCATTTTTTTATTATGTTAAATCTAAGATTTTGTATCTAAACACAGTTTTCATAAGTATTGTTCCTGGTTGTAGTATACTGTTGCAGTTATTAAAAACATAGTTTATTAAACCATTTGCTTTACCAAAATTTTGCTCCAGATGAAATACTTAAAATTAGATTTTTATTATTCCTATGTCTTACTTTCTTGGAGTGTAATTCCCGTAGGATTCATATATGAGAAGAAAACAGTTTATTTTTGTCACTTTTATTATAAAATCCCCATTGGTTTTCAGAATACTTTGGCTGCTTTATGTATACTTCATTTATGAAATTAGGGTCTTGTCTGGTTATCTTATTCTGAGCACTAATTATCATTTAAAAATTTATTATTTCACTGAAGATCGGTAAGCAGTGACATAATTTCATTTTATTTTCATCTGTTTGAATTTTTATTTTATTTTACTATATCATTTTAGTAGATTATTTTACTTTTATTTCTTAAGTATATAATATTTACTTCATTTTCCTATTCTTTTTTCATCTGGAGAGATTTTCCACTTTGTGACTTATACTTTTTAAAAAATACTATTATTTCTTGATTTGACAATTGAGATATTGGTGGAAAGTATTAATACCATCACACCATCCTCTTCTCTTCCCTTCATTTTCTCAGTATTTTAACCCACATTTCTGGGTTTTTATATTTAATGTTTAAGTTATGACCTTGGGAATTCTGTTCACTAGTAAACAAAAAAGTACACTATGGTTTTATTTTATTTCTTATATAGCCTTTTCATTTTTCTGAAACTAATAATGCCTTTTTTTGTTTTTCTACTTAATTTCTATATTACTAATCACTAATTCTTCCCAGTCTCTCTAAAGCAGCTGTGAAGTCTCCTTGAATCTACTTACCATGTGGTCAAATATCATAGGAAGGAAGTCTTTTTCAGTCCTCACTCCCTTTTTGGAGGGCTTAAAGACCCCTATTAAGTTCCTCTATTTCCCTGCTCCATTTTTGGCTGGTTGCTTTCTTGGCCTGTTCTAGTCTTTCTCTTTACCAATTTGTGTTAAGACGATCTCTTTGATGGCTCCTGAGTCTTTCTCTTTCTTGGTCTCTCTCACTTGTTTGGGTGGACTTCATTCTTTAGTAGCTTTTCTATAAAGAAGTCCATGGATGACACATTTTGTGAGATCCTGAATCTCTGAAAATGCTATTATTCTCCCCTCAAACTTTGAACGTTTGATAAGGGATCAAAAACTCTGGCTTGAAAGTCACTCTGCCTTATAATTGGTCTTTCCACATTGCTGTTGATGAGTATAAAGCCGTTCTGATTCCTGAGCAATTGAATGGGACGCTTTTTTCTCCTTGGAAGGTTTTTTTAAAAATTCTCTATATTCTTGGTAAATTGGAAAATCACATAATGATGTGACATGGAACGGGTCTTTATTATCCACAGTGCTGGGCATAAAGTGATAAAAAATAAAAATAAAAAAAAATGACCTCATGTTTCCGGAGCTCTTCCTCCCCGCTCTTGTCCTTTATCTGAGCTTTGTCTTTTCAAACTCGCTCCTGCTTAGTTCTGAATCTAAGCCCAGCTCTTCCTCCTTCGGGCACGGCTTTTATCTGTAAGGGCACTCTGGTTTGTTAGTTTTGAATATGCATGACTCTAGCACTGTCAAAGCTCCCTGAGCTAATGTCTCCCTTGCACTTATCTATGGAATGGAGCCTGCAAAGTCACCTCTCAGTTTCTGGGGCTGTTCTCAGAACTTTCCAGCAGCGACTGATGGTGATTTGGTGGTTTTCTGGCTCTATCACAAGTCCTTTTGCTTAACCTCCACTTTCTCCAGTACAACTTTTAAAGCCATGTAGGTCTTGTAGCTGTTAGAGGTTTGTTCCTATTGGTTTGTATTTTGGGAGTTGTGGGAAATCTTTTCATCTATTTTTGTTTTAGTCTTTGCTATCCTAGTTCCTCTGTTTTCACAGGGAAATTCAGTAATTTTAAAAAATGATGCTGTCAATACTACCAAGTTCCCAGAATCCTCTACCCACTGGATTTTAAAGACACACTGATATGTATTTTTAGTTAATAATGGTTTTAGATTGTTTTCAAAAAGGAGGTATTGATTTCCACTTCCATCTGAAATGTGTCAGCATAGACTATTGTTGATGGAGAATTTTATGTCAAAAATGTAAAGGGATACTTTATTATTACTTTAATTTGCTTTCCCCCAACTTCTAGTAAGTTTGAACATCTCTTCAGTTTGCTGACCATTCTGATTTGCTTATTCTTGCCTTCTGACAAGTTAACTGCTGTATTATTTATTCTCTTGTTTGTAAAAGCTCTTTGTGTATACGGATATTAACCCTCTGTCTGTCCTCTGCTTTGCATTTCCCCCTACTACATTGTTTGAGTGGTATATATTAAAATTTCCAATGTTTCTCTAATTTCCTTCTCTCTCTAGTACTCTCATTTCTTACTTTATATAGATTAGGGCTTTACTGTGCAGTCCATATCCATTCATGACCACGATGTTTTATTTAACTATTCTGTTCATTAGTATAAATGCCCTCTTTTATGCCTTTTGATGCTTTGCAACTTAAATTCCATTTTGTATTATGTATTTGTGACCCCTACCTTTCCTTTGTTTTCCACCTTACCATATACCTTTGCAGCCTCCACCTGGTTCTACTGGTATTCTAGCTCTGGGGGAAGCCAGCTGCCATCTAAGAAGACTGAGAGCCTGTGATGCTGCAGAGGCCCTGAGCAGCTGCTGACAGCCAGAGTCAGGTGCCTACTAGGGACGAGCCATCGTGTGTGCCCAGACCAGCTGAACTTCAGATACCTGCAGTGGCAGCTGATATCTGACTGCATCTGCGTGGGGACCCATGGTGGGAACTTCCAGGTTGAGCTCTTTCTATATTCACAACCCATAAAGATGTGAGAATAAAAGGGTTTTTAAGTCACTAAGATTTGAACAATTTATTACACAGCAAGAGTATTGGATAACCATGTTTCTTTCTTTTCCCTTTCCTGCCTTCCATTCACTGGAAAGTATTTCCTCCTGCAGGTTTGAAAGTTATACCTTATATTTGCTAGTCTTCTATCCATTCTCTTCAACTTCTTAAGACCATATTTATGCTTATTTCCCCTATCGATATTAAGTGACCGATATTTGTTTAAACATATTTATGATACTATATTCCAGGCACTGTTCTAAGTTCTTTACAAATATGATACTTATTAAAAACTCGAAACAATGCAATGAGATAGATACTAACAGTAACCTGATTTTTTTTTAGATGAGGAAATGAAAACACTGAAAGGTAACTTGCTCAAGCTCACACAGTTTATGATGGAGCTGGGCTTCCTATTCTGGAAGTCTGGCTGGGAATTCATCACATTAACCACCAAGTTATGCTACCTCTGCAATTTCTCCCAAAACAAGACAAGTAGCTTAGCATGCTTGCCTCATCTGATCCTTATTTAGATTAGTTATATATTGTTCTTAATGTACTTTTTTCACTCTTTTTTTATAAAACTTTGTGGAGGGAGGGTCCTTGCTTTTTGAGATCATAGTAAAGTCCTCTACTATTCCTACTCATTTCTTATTTCCCAAATATCTCATAGTGTCCTTTGGATTTATTTTCTGTTCTTTATGGAGTAATTCCTCCAAGAGTTTTTCCAAAGTCACACACACACACACACACATTTAATTGTAAAACTTCTGAGTTCTTGTATATCTAATAATATCTTTAACTTGCTCTTATATTTACATGATAGTATAGCTGTGTTATTTTTTTAAGGAGGTACTAGCGATTGAACCCGGGACCTTTTACGTGTGAGGTAGGCACTCAACCACTGAGCTACATCTGCTCCCCCTAGGTTAAATATTTTAATTTAATTTTCCTTCAACATTTTGAACATATTTCTTAAATGTAATTATTTTGCTTATTTAAAATTCACGTTCTATCTGGCCTCAAAATTTTGCTTCATCCAGTACAGGTTATTAGGTGTTACACTTTGCAAATATTTTATTAGTTTTTCAGATTAATCAACCTCTTTCTCATTTTGTGTTTTATACAAGCTTTAGGTTCAGGGGAGGGAGATCATTTCAATTTTCCAGTTTCCAGAATTTCTTTTTAGGAACTTGAGATAAGCAACTAAATTGCCATGTTCTACCACAAACAATACTTAAGTCACATCCATGTTGAAGAGAATGGAAGAAAAATAATCCATCTGAATTTTTCACTGATCACTTCTCTTTTTCAATGTTTTGTTTATTATCCTTACTCTCAGATCATTACACAAGTGGCCTCAACTTAATGCCTTCCTTGTGATACATTCTCCAAGACTACTCTTTACTGTAACAGACTTCTTTAATGTAAAAAGATGGAAAAACTCCCGCAACTTTATACACTCTTCCTACCATTTGCTGTGCTTTCTTGCTAAGCTTTTATGTTTGTAATTTTGAAGAAACCAATAACAGAATTCACAGCAACTACACAAAGCAGAAAGAAGCTGTTCTCTTTTCTGTAGGAACACAGTATGCATAGAACCAGACTGAGTACCTTGGGTGGAAAGCCAGTGGAACCAGGGCAGGGCTTTTTCCTCAAGGTCGGTGTGTGAGCTGGGGGTGGAGCAGAGTCTACCATCTGAACCCAAGGACAGAAAAGGAAAAGGAAATAATGTCAGACATCATGAGAAACTAATTGAACAAAACATCAATGAAGCAAAAAGTTCTACTAAATAGAAAAAATATCTCAATATAGCCAAAATTCTTAGTGTTGATAATTTAAATTTCTGCCTCAATAATCACAAATGAAATATAGTTTAATTAGTAAAAGTTATTTCAATCTGGAAATTTTAAAATAATTTGGAAAAGAAAATCCACAGAAGAAAACAAAAGAGTAATACATGTAGCCCACATAAAAATGGTACTAATTTTCAAGTACATCTAAATTTCTATGTTAATTTTAAAGTATCTGAGTTTTTAGCAAGATTTATGTTCAAAATTTTTAGAAGATTCTTTTAATTCCTTGATTTCCACAGATAGAACACATATTACATACATGGAACACAATTCTGTGGACTTCAATCTATGTGTGTTTGTGTGTGTGTTTGTGTGTGTGTATGTGTAAAGGAGAGAGATTAGTGGGCATTTTGTGCAGAAACTCATTCCAAAGAAGGGAGTTATTTCGTATTATTGGAATTCAGAACTTATATACAAATTCAGTTACAAGTCATATCTTTATTAGTTAGCTATGTAAAATATAGACTTCTTGTAAGGATTACTAGAAGATATTTACTTGAATGAAAGGAACCAATGATTTTATTGGATGTTATTGTGGAAAAAAAAGAGGCATCATTTAATTAAAGTATAAAATCATAGACCCAAATAATGACTTCCTTTTAGGGTGGTAAGCAAGCCAAAAAGAGGAGAGAGGTAGTCATTACATAAAACTTACAGAATATTCTAAAATATTAACAGAAAAATGGATGGACCCTCTTTGCCTTTGTTACTATATAATCTTCAGAAGAACCTTAGCCTTAAAATGGAATTAAGTGGAGCTTCTCTGAGAGTTCTTCTTAATTGTCAGTTTAGTTCTAATTTAAATTTTACTTTTAAACAGCTTGAAAAATGTTTGAACCTAACATAGAATTTAACACTTAAAAAGCTAACTATGAAAGATAAAAGGGAGAAATGCTGAAAATCTATTTAAAAATTAATTAAAAAATTAATAATAGAACAATTCATAGGAAACAAAATTATCATTAGAATTTATAGAGAACGCAAGAGAAATTATTAGAACTAGAGAGAGTCAGGCAAGGATACTGGATACAAGATCAACAGAGTTCCTAAGTTATCAACAATATCCAATAAGAAAATATATTAAAAAAGGATCTCATTCACTGTAGCAACAAAGACTTTAGGGCACCTAGGAACAAATCTAACAAGCAATGTGGAGTACATTCATGAAGAAAATAATTAAACTATTTAAGGATATAAAAGAAGGCCTAAATAAATAGTATATCGAGTTGATAGATGGAAAGATTCAATATCCTGAAGAAGTCAATTATTGTCAAATAAATCTATAAATTTAATGCAATTCCAATCAAAAGCTCCATATGGAACTTGATAAGCTGATCCAAAAAGTCCGGTGGGAAACGAAAGGGTTGAGAAGAAAAGGAAGAAGACCAGCGTGGTCAGGGGGCTTACTACAGCAGGCACCAGGAATGACCTCGGGCTACAGGAATGAAGGTGATACCGTGTTGGTACAGGGAGACAAAATGAACAAGAAGGAAACAGAGAACGCCAAACAGACCCATGCACACAGAGCAAAGATAGAGCTACAAATCAGTGGGGAAATATGAATGTCAGCGGTTCACATGGGAAAAATTTTAGAACTCCATTTCTCATAACATATAACAAATTTCAGATTCATTCAAGTCCTAAACATGTAAAAGCAAACTCTGAAAACTTTCAGAAGAAAATATGGAAGAAAATCTTTATAATATTTGCACAGGGAAGGATTGCTTTAAAAAGACATAAAAAGCAGAATTTATAAAGTAAATGATTGATAAAGCTATTTAAAAATTAAAACTTCTGCAAGACAAAAAGCTACCACAAATGAAATTTAAAAGTAAGCCATAGACTGGGAGAAAGTATTTGCAATGCATACAGCTGGCAAAGGATTAACATCCAGAATACAAAACAATAAGAACAGGCAAATCATCAATGGCCAATATACATATAAAAAGATGTTCAATATTACTAGAAACCAGAGAATTAAAATTAAAACAGAAATGCCACTTTTATACCCATCAAATTTGCAATAGTTAGTGTCTGACAGTACCAAGGGTTGGCAAAGATGTGGGCAAATGGAGGATTCCATACTATGCACGTGGGAGTGAAAATTGGTCCAACCACCTTTGGCAAACAATTTCACAAGTTATCGTTTAAGTTGAAAATACATATACCACATGACCCACTAACTCCGCTTCTTGCTGTATATGTTTGCTAAACAAACTGCACATATGCACAAGCAGATAGAGATTAGGATGTTCACTTCAGCACTAGTTGTAACAGCAAAAACTGGAAACCTAAATATCCCGCAAGAGGAAGATAGATAAAAAAGTTGTGATATATTCATACCATGGAATATTAGGAAGATGCTACAGTGAAGGAACTAAATGTATGAATAAACCTCAAAAGCACATGCTGAATGAAAAAAGTTGCAGGAGCATACAGATAACATTTGTGTAAATTTTAAATACACAATAAGCATTACTATATATTGTTTATGGATACATATGAAATAAACCTGCAAAACCAAGGGGGCGGGATGCACACTGACTGTAGGGTCTTTAGATGTCTGGGAAAGAGGGGAGGGGAATAGGGCAAAAATGTTCACACCTGTTAAATCTGCATGTGTTGGTTACATATGGGTGTTATTATTCCACGCACATTTGGAATATTTTATCATTAAAATAGGAATGTATAAGCCCAAATATTAAGCTCGGATGGGCTTAACCAGTCTAAGGAAGTCTATCACAGGCTTTGAACAACAAGGCAAGACCCTAACACCTCCTACGTCACTCTAGACAGCTCCCGCAGGTCTGGAAGCTATGGAATGGGCAGGGGGGCTCTGTACTCTCCACCTCAACTGTAATGCCAGCTGAAAAGCCAGAACCGCATCTTTGTGACAGAATGGCACGAACTGACGTACAAACATCCTTCTAACTTGCTGAGGAAATGAGCCAAATGGCTGTTTAAAATCATTGACATGAGGTGCAAATACAACATTGCTTTCTGTACTATTAAAAGACGAGACTTAACTGAATGCCTGTTTCTTGCTCAAGCTCTTCCACTATAGTTAAGTAATATGCCTTAAAGTCAGGAAGTGAGAGTCCTCTGAGTTCATTCTTTTTAAAGACATTTTGGCTATTTGGGGCCCCTTACCCTTCCAAATAAATTTGATTATTGGCTTTTCCATTTCTGCAAAAAAGGCTGTTGGAATTTTCATTGGGATTGTGTTGAATCTGTAAATCAGTTTAGGTAGAACTGACATCTTAACAATATTTAGTCTTCCAAGCCATGAATATGGAATGTTCCACTTACTTAAGTCTTCTTCGGTTTCTTTTAGCAATGTTTTTATAGTTTTCTGAACACAGGTCTGTTATGTCCTTGGCTAAGTTTATTCCTAAATACTTGATTTTTAAAGTTGCTATTATAAATGAATTTTTTTCTGATTTTCTCTTCAGATTGCACATTTACTAATGTATAGAAATGCTATTGATTTTTGCCTATTAATCTTGTATCCTGCCACTTTGCTGAACTCGTCTATTAATTCTAGTAGCTTTTTTGTGGATTTTTCAGGATTTTCTAGATATAGGATTACATCATCAGCGAATAGTGAAAGTTTTACTTCTTCCTTTCCAATTTGGATGCCTTTTATTTCTTTGTCTAGCCTAATTGCTTTAGCTAGAACTTCCAGCACAATACTGAATAACAATGGTGACAGTGGGCATCCTTGACTTGTATGTAGGTTTTTCATATATGCACTTTACCATATTGAGAAAGCTTCCTTCTATTCCTCTTTTGGAGTTTTTATCAAGAAAGGGTGCTGTATTTTGTCAAAAGCCTTTTCTGCATCAGGAGGATCATGGGATTTTTCTTCTTCAATTTATGAATGTGGTTTATTACACTAATTATTTTTCTTGTGTTGAACCACTCTTGCATGCCTCGGATAAAACCCACTTGATCGTGGTGTATAATTCTTTGATGTGATTATGGATTCAGTTTGCAAGTATTTTGTTCAGAATTTTTGCATCAATAGAATTTGGTCTATAATTTTCTTTTTTTTGTAGTGTTGTTATCTGGTTTTGGTATTAGGGCGATGTTGGCTTCATAGAATGAGTTTGGTAGCATTGTTTGCTGTTCAATTTTTTGGAAGAGCTTGAGCAAGATTGGTATTAGATTATCTTTGAATGACTGGTAGAATTCCCTGTGAAGGTTTTTGATGACTATTTTAATCTCTTCATTTGTGATTGGTTTGTTGAGGTCTTCTATATCTTCTAGGTTCAGTGTAGGTGGTTCATGTTTATCTAGGAATTTGTCCATCTTGTCTATATTGTCTAGTTTTATGGTGTTCAGTTGTTCATAGTATCCTCTTATGATCTCTGGTTTCTGCGGGATCAGTGATACTATTATCTTCTCTCATTTCTGAAATTTATTTGCATCTTCTCTCTTTTTCTTTGTCAGAAGAGCTAAGGGTTTGTTGATTTTGTTTATCTTCTCAAAGAACCAACTTTTGGTTTTGTTGATTCTCTTTTTTAAAAATTTCATTTATTTCTTCTCTGATCTTTAATATTTCTTTCAGCATGTTTTGGGATTTGTTTGCTTTTTTCTAGTTCCTCCAGATGTGCAGTTAGATCTTTAATTTTAGCTTTTTCTTTTTTAATGTAGTCATTGAGGGCTATTAATTTCCCTCAGCACTGCCTTTGTTTTGATATTTTGTGTTGTCATTTTCATTTCCCTCAAGATATTTGCTGAATTCTCTTGCAATTTCTTCTTTAACTCACTGATTATTTAAGAGCGTTTTTTTTTTTTTTTTTTTTTTAAGATTTTATTTTATTTTATTTTTTTTACCGGGAGGTCCCAGGGATCGAACCCGGGTCCCTCCACATGGGAGACGGAGGCCCAACCAGTTGAGCCACTTCCGACCCCATAAGAGTGTTTTTTAATCTCCTTATATTTATGAATTTTCCTTTTACATCCATTATTGATATCCATCTTTACTCCATTATAATCAGAAGAAGTGCTTTATATAATTTCCATCCTTACAAATTCGTTGAGACTTGTCTTGTGACCCAATAAAAAGTCTTAGAGAAGGATCCATGAGCACTTGAAAAGAATGTATATCCTGCTGTTTTGGGGTGCAAGGCTCTATAGATGTCTGTTAGGTCTAATTCATTTATCACATTATTCAAGCTGTTTATTTATCCCATGTCCAGATGTTCTATCCAATACTGACAGTGGCATATTGAAGTCTCTATTATTGTAGAGACCTCTACTTCTCCCTTCAGTTTTGCCAATGTGTGCCTCACATATCTTGGAGAATTCGGGTAACGTGCTTAAATATTTAGTATAGTTATTTATTCTTGGTGAATTGCCCCTTTTAGTAATATATAATGAACTTCATGTCTTTTAACAGTGCTGCATTTAAAATCTATCTTGTCTGATATTAGTATCACTAATCCAGCTCTTTTTCTGTTAGTATTTCCATGGAATATAATTTTCTAGCTTTCACTTTCAACCTGGTTGTGTCATTACATCTGAGGTGAGTCTCTTGTAGACAACATACAGATGGCTCATATTTTTTACAATTCATTCTACCAGTCTATGTCTTTTGATTGGGGAGTTCAAGCATTAATAGTCAATGTTATTACTGTAAAGGCATTACTTCATCCATTTTGTCCTTTGGCTTTTCATTGCCATATTTTACTATTGTCTTTTTACCCTTTAATTTACCCTTTGTAACAATCTTCATTTCTACACTCTTCTTCAAGTCTCTTGCCCTTGTTTTTTCCTTTCAGGCTGCAGCACTCCCCTTAGTATCTCTTGTAATTCTGGTCTCTTGGTAACATTCTTTCAGTTTTTGTTTGTCTGTAAAGACTTTGAACTCATCCTCATTTTTGAAGGACAGTTTTGTCGAAAATAGGATTCTTGGCTGGCAGTTTTTCTCTTTCAGTACCTTAAATACATCATAACACTTTCTTCTCACCTCCATGGTTTCTGATGAAAGGTCAGCACTTAACTCTTATTGAGGTTCCCTCCTGTGTGATACTTTGCTCTTCTCTTGCTGTTCAGAATCCTCTCTTTATTTGGTATATGCTATTTTGAATTGTAGGTGTCTCGCAGTAGGTCTATTCTGATTATGTTTGGGGTGCATTGTCTTCTTGGCTATTGATAATTATGGCTTTCATAAGGGTTGGGAAGATTTTGGTCATTATTTTCTCAAATATTGTTTCTGTCTCTTTTCCGTTCTCTTCTCATTCTGGGACATCAATAATGCGTATGCTTGTGCATTTCACGTTGTCATTCGATTTCCTGAGATCCTGTTCCATTTTTTCCATTCTCTTCTCTGTTTTCATCCTTTTGAGTTCAGATGTTCTGTCTTCAAAATCTCTAGTTCTGTCTTCAAGCAATTCACATCTGCTCTTATGTTCCTCTAATGTGTATTTAATCTCATCCTTCATGTCTTTTATTCTCATAAGGTCTGTTACTTTACTTTGTAGGCTTTCAAATTGTTCTTTATGCTCACCCAGTGTCTTCATAATATCTTTTATCTCTTTAGTTATATTTTCTTTCAATTCTTTGAACTGATTTAGGAGAGTTGTGTGATTATCGATTGTCTTAAATTCCGTCTCTCTTCAGGATATTTGTTTTTTTAAATTTTTTTAAAGATCCTCTCCAACACCCCCCTCCCCCCCGTTGTTTACGCTTGCTGTCTGCTCGTCTTTATCAGGAGGCACCGGGAGCCAAACCTGGAACCTCCCGTGTGGGAGAGAGGTGTTCAATTGCTTGAGCCACCTCAGCTCCCTGATTTGTTGTGTCTCTCATTGTCTTTCCTCTGTGTCTCTTTGTTGCATCATCTTGTTGTGTCAGCTCACTGCACCTGCCTGTCTTGCCAGCTTGTCTTCTCCAGGAGGCACCAGGAACTGAACTTGGGACCTCCCATGTGGCAGGCGGGAGCTCAAGCACTTGAGCTACATCCGCTTCCTTGGTCTGTTCCTTTGGATGGGCCATCTCTTCCTGTAATTTTTTTGCTGATGTCTAGGCAACTGAAAATGTTGTTGAATTTACTCTGATGGTCAATTTCTCTTTCTTGCCTATTGTTCTTTTATTTCATAGCTCTTCTTTGATATTTGGTTCAACTTATTCTAAGTCTTTAAAATTGCCCACTTTATAAGAGTTATCAAAATTGGGCCAGGGACTCACGAATGGGGTGGAGATTTCTCCCAGGAGTTAGGGTACAGAGAGAATCAAAAGCAGTTTTAGTCCATGCAATTTCCAGGCCAGCCAGCAGAAGGCACTCATTGGCACACCTTTTGATGGAGATATTTCAGTCTCCTTATTCTGGTGTTTTGGTCTGGCCAGAGCCAAGTTTCAAAGTGGGCTCTGAAGGCCAAACTTACCAAAGAAGAGAACTGCCCCCCAACTTCCCCTCTCTTTTCCCTTTTAACAACTGACAGGGAGGAAGATGTCTGTTCCCCTCTCAGTCAGCTGCAGTGAGCCAGGGGTTTTCCCCAGTTTAAGATATTGGAGGTGGGGGACGGGAGCCCTTCCCGGCCACCTGCAGGGATTTGGTAACTCAATTTTGTTGTTTCAGGTTGTCTCTGTCCTTCACCCTCCAGTTGTTGTTTAGCACTGTCTTGGTCTGCTGACCCCCAAAGCAGGTTCCATGAACCACTTTTGGCTCTTCGTTGTTTTTGTGATTTGAACCCTGCCTGCCTAGTCCGACACCATCTTCCCACAATTCCCAGTGTGTATTTAAAAAAGAAACTGGCAGGAGAGTGGTAGCTGCAGGCCCTGAGCTAATAGACTGGCAAGCACAACAGTAAACCTCCACTGGGGCCCCACTACGGCCTCCTGGGAGCTGCAGGCCTTGGACTAATAGACTGACAAACACGACAGCGGACCTCTGCTGGGGCCCCACTACGGCCTCCTGGGAGCTGCAGGTCCTGAGTTAACAGGCTGGCAAACATGACAGTGGAACTCCACTGGGGCCCCATTATGGCCTCCTGGGAGCTGCAGGCCCTGGGGTAATAGACAGGCAAGCATGACAGTGGACCTCTGCTGGGGCCCCTCTATGGCCTCTTGGAGTGGTGGCACGTATTCTGGGATCCCTGCATCCACAAGTCTGGACTTGTGATGAGGTTGAATAACACAGCTACCTACAAACCAGGCCTTCAACTTTTAGTTGCTGGATTCAGAAGAAGAAGGGGAGCAGAAATGTCTCAGCCAGGTCATTCAGGGGACTTGGAATAGCAGCTATTTACCAACTGTTAGGGAATATTTCAATATTTTAAACACTGAACTACTGAACTGATGCATACCAGCTGAATATCAGCTCTGTGTGTGGAAACTTGGCAATGTCATAAACTAGTATGAAGTGGTACAGAGCCATGCCTAAATCCCATCTATTACTACAAATTTAGCACTTTTTGTTGTGCCAGAGCCATCTCTACACTGGAGGAAATTCAAAGTAATTTAATGACCATGGAGCATGAATTATATTATCTCCTTTACTGATAGTGAGCTTTGATCAGGAAGATGGACATAAAAGAAAGAAGAAAATGGGGGTCTCTAGAAACAAATTTTGCCTAGTTCACAATTTTATTCAGGGACAGCCATGGAAAAAAAAGATAATCACTTTAAATTATTAATTTGAAATATAACCCTAGGTTGGTGAAAAGGCAGATATGTTTTTGACTTTCCTTCTTCTGGTTTTCCAGGAGATAAGATAAACAAAACACAAGCTGAATAAGAGTTAATGGAGGGACGTGGATATGGCTCAAGCAGTTGGGTGCCCACCTACCACATGGAAGGTCCTGGGTTCAGTTCCTGGTGCCTCCTAAAGAAGATGAGTAAGACAGTAAGCTAATGTGATGGACTGGTGTGGCAAGCTAATGCAACAAGATGATGCAACAAGGAGACACAACAAAGAAACACATTAAGAGACACAACAAGCAGGGAGCAGAGATGGCTCAAGCAATTAGATCCCTCCCTCTCACATGGGAGGTCTTGGGTTCAGTTCCTGGTACTTCCTAAAAAAAAAAAAAAGACGACAAGCAGACACAGAGAGCATATAATGAATAGACACAGAAAGCGGACAGTAAACACAAAACTACAAGGGAGGGGGGGAATAGATAACTAAAATAAATCTTTAAAAAAGAGTCAATGGAGGAAGAGGTTCAGTTAAAATGGAATTGATAAAGCAGCACTGATATATTTTACACTAACAAGAACTTAAAACTAATCAAGAGTTAAACCTTCTCATGAATTTTTAAAGAAGTATTGAAGTAGAGGATTTACTATGTGTAAAAATCTCGGTCATTCTATGAAAATTTAAAAGTTTCTGACCTGTCACAAAAAAATGTTAGTTACACTTGACAGAAATACATAAAATCAGAAGTTCCCCTAAGAAGGGCTATGCTTTGAAGAGCATGGAAGAGCTAATATAGTGGGCTTTGTACCTCTGGTCCGGCTACTTTAGAAACTCTTCAAAATGAGAAACGTGAGGGCTTGCTGTTACCAGTTTTACTGCAGGCCTACTCCTCGAGCCATGTGGCTCCATGCTGACTGAAGATGGGCACACCATTACAAGCCTGCTTGGGCTGGAACTAGAACGCAATGACTTAATGCCATTTTGTCACTACGTGGTCAAGGTGTACTGGTCCACTGAACGGCCTGGGAGAGCTAACTGTGCACATCTCTTCCAAACTTTGACACTGGTAGCTTGAAATCTGCTACTCTGGGAGGGCTAATTAATGCAAATCGACAAACGCTAAAAAGCTGGGCTTCCTGCCTATTCCAGAGCTGTTTGTTAGAGCATTTACTAGCAAGTTCCATGACCCTATGAGGTCCTGACATTATAACATTGGGATACTGAGCAAAGGAAAAAAATTACCATCACAGTTTAATCTGTGATTACACAAATTAGTGATTCAAAGAACTCTTGAGGCTTTTAACTCAAACCTCTTGGCCTTTCTGAATTACTGCCATCTGTAAAAGCACTTTTCTTCTAACTAGTTTTTTACTCATCAATAAAAATGAAAGAAAACAATAGGAATGAGGGTAGCTGAAAAGAAATGATATTTGCAGTTGAAAGAGGTAAAAGCTGTTTACTCAGATGTGGAAAACTTTTAAATAAAAAGAAAATCAATATTAACTGTAATAAAATATAATAATGAAAATTTTACTAGATTTTTAAAGCTGTATGCTCTTAAAGTCAAAATCAATTTCAGATATTAAACAAATTGAAGATTGTTTCTGCAAAGAAAAAATTTTAAGTAAGTGAAAATACTGTAATAACACTGAGATGGCATTAGTTGAGCATATTAAAAAAAGTTGAACTATGCCTTTAACAATGATACTCTGATTAAAAAAACATGAATATATAAATGAAGTTTTAAAATTACCACTTAATTTTAATAACCAATTGATAATGATTCAGATATCATATGGCAGCAAAGCAATGGACTAATAGCACATTAGTTATTTTTACACCTATAGTAAAAATAAGCAACAATACACATCTGAATATGTATCAATGGGCCATTGCTGCTCAAGAAATAAAGATTTGAACAAGTGCAAGCAGTAAGATTCTCATAAGAAAACTGGTTTTAAAGTAAAAGATACCAAGATTTGATTGGATTTTAAATGGCTTATTAAAAAAAAAATTGTTTCCATTTAATAGGTTATTTTGTATTGGTAAATATACAACTGTAAGTGAAAGAAAAAAATCCAGTTTTCATCAATTTTCTTTATCCTTCAGTGGAGAAAGTGGCAATTAATTTCATGTTTAATATTCAGAAATACGTTAAAATTTAAAACGTTTAGTGATATAATTATTTCTGTTAACTGAACTTATGATAAAAATGCTGGCAGAACTACAGAAATATTGTCATTTGGAAAAGAGTAAATATAATACTTTATTATTCTAAAACAAATCATAACAAATGATTGAAGGTTATGACTAATAAGTATAATCTTCATAGTTACAAATAATGTACTTTGTTTCTTTTTATGAAAATGTCTCAAGTAATTTTCAGTATATTAATTTGCATATCTACTCTGGAGAACTTACAAATGTTTTAAGAGGACATTAAAAACAGTTAACCCACATGTTGGCTCTTTATAATCTCTGCTCCAAACTCTAAAAGGACAATCTGAAATGAAACATCAAGTGTTTCTATTACTGAAAAGATTCTAGAACTTTCTCTAACCATTTGTATCCAGACTACTAACAAATCTTTCTTATACTATGCTTAAATAATACCACTTTAAAAGGATGTAAGTATTCAAATATAAATACTTAACAGCATTTTAGAAACTAGAGTATATTACAATTATGTCATAAAATTTTATTTCCTGTCTATATCATCAAAAGGAAAAGAAAATCCTTGATTAACTAGCGTTAAAACAAAATTATAAAGAAATATCTCATTTGTGTGACATTTAATAGTCACCAAAAGAATTTTTAATTTTAAGTGTATTATGTATTTGCTTGTCTAAAAACACGGCATACAATGCTCGGCCAGGCCACGCTGGCTAGGTCCAGGGCTGCCGTGAGGAAAGACGTCAGCGTCCCAGAGACCACAGAGGGCCCTCACTACTTCACTGAGTGGCTACATTTGTTGAATAATTGGTAATTCTTCAGTTATCTCCCTCACATACACTTTCTCTTTTCAGTGGTTTACTTTTTATTTGTCAGACACTTAACCAAGGAAAAAATGAGGGAAGCTGGGAAAGCAGGTAACCAAGCCTATAACATTCCCTCCCATTAAAAAAATCACGCAGAATTTTAAGTCAATAGGTTCTGGTGATGTGCGGCCTAGTCATACCCTAAAGAATTGAGAGTAGGAGCCTTATATCAGCGAGTTCCCTCAAAACTTTTTCCTTATTTCAAGATCCACAGATGTGTTCTGGCTAGCCAAGGACCCTGAAAGGCATGTGGGGGTTTCTATGTACAATATCATCTATAATAAAATTAATCCTAAAAAAAAAATCTCTCTGAATTATAACCTTATTCAAAATCTGGGAGGAAAAACTTTAATCAATTTGCAGGCTGATGATGTGAACCTAATATAATTGGGCACACAGCATTTTGGTCTTCCCTTTTAAAAATTTATTAATTGTCATTTTATTCTCCTGAGATGACATGCATGCTCCATGGTAAAACATACATGTAATACAAATCCAAAGGCTGTTCACGTCATGTTTATGAAATAAACACATGAAAAATAAACTACATGATAACATTGTGGGGAAAAATCATGGTTTCACTTATTTTTATAAGAGACAGGTTATGAGTGCATGACGTAAAATCTTAAAAATCATTACCTGATTGTTTTAAGGGTATTGCAAGAGATTATGTGGGAGAAATCTGTGTTAATTCATCTTCTTATTCAGTGTTAGATACTAGGAAAAAACCCCAATATTATTTCTTTAAATAGTCTTATATTCAGGCAAAATACACTTGAAAAAAATTGAACAAGTAGACATCTACGAAAAAAATTGAACAAGTAGACATCTACCCCTTCTTTATGATCAAATAGCAATGCCAGTGAAAGAGTTTCAAAAGAAAAAATTGGGATGAAAAAAAAATCCAAAAAAAAGCCAACACTGCTATTAAGATTTTTCTTTTAATATGCCATGAGATATCTTGATTGTATATTTTCCAAAGTACTTTTTCAGCTGCATCTCCCAACCATTCTAGAGAATTGTGCCAGTTTTTCCAATGCAAAAAGGTGCTGGACATGGTTCTATCAGCCTTCTCTTTTGGGAAGCATTATAATATTAACTCAGAGTAACTTAATAAATCCAAAAAAACTAATGGCTACAACTTTCTACAAATGTAAAAAAATTATGAAGAAATCTGTTGAACCAACAGTCTTTTCATAAGCCTCAGTAATTAGTAGTATATCAGTTTAACTCACGGTTCTACTGGCCATAGTACTGGTATTTACAATGCTTATTCATTATTAAACTATAGTTTGAAAATACATAATAATAATAATTTTTGAATTTTCTATATGAATTATCAAGTTTCCTTTCTATGTACCTAATATTTAAGAAACCACTACATATTTGCTTGTATCCGATTCTTATTTAGAAACTCATTGTGGCAGTTTGAGGTTATTTCATGAATTCCAAGATGAGAAAGATGATGTTTGTGGGCTGGTCCACTCCTGTGGCCATGCGACCTTTTTCCAACGGGACTACCTTAGTGAGGTGTAACTCAGGTTGAGTCTCTGCCCTCTTGCTGGGTCTGATAATAAAATGGAGACACACCAGAAAGGAGAGCTCTGTCATTTTGATCCTGCCATGTGACAGAAAGGAGAGGCTTAAGCAGCTGAGGCCCCGGGGAGAGATGAGCCATTTGCCTGATAGCTCACAGCTGACCTCGGGAAGAGAGCAGAGCCTGAGAGAAGAGGCCCAGTAAGAGACAAAGCACTATGCCTGATTGCCCTCAGCTAAGCTGTGGGCGACAGGACAGCCCAGAGAGGAAGGCAGAGACTAGGCAGAGACCAGGCAGAGATCGCCTGCCATCTTGCTTCAACACTGGGCAGCTGACTTTGGTGAGAAATTTACCTCTTATGGGGCCTTGTGTTGGACTTTTCACGACCTTGGAACTGTAAGCTTTTACTCCAAATAAACACCCTTTATAAAAGCCAACCCATCTCTTGTACTTTGCATTGGCACCCTTTGACAAGCTACAACACTCATTTACTTTATATTTGATCAATTCTGAAAGTATATTAGACCACCTTTTTTTCCCCAAATCAAAAGCACACCTTGTCATTTTAATAGTTTGGTTACAGAAATATGTGAACATTCCTAAAGCTTTGAGGTCAAAGCCAAAAACAAAACAAAACAAAACAAAACAAAACAAAACAAAACAACAAAAAACCAGAAAAGCAGGGAAGCAATAGCAGGAGCAGCCGCACAAAACATGCACCAAATGTAATAACACATCACAAAACGTTCGCATGTTCTAAATCACAGGCAAAACCGTAAGGGGGGAAGAGGGTGCTAAGTACAAGTAAAAGGATCTCTTACACGTCTGCCTTTGCTAGCTGGAGTACAGGATGGAGAGCGCTTCAACAAAGAAAGGAGAATACTCTATGTTACAAATATAGACAGAGACTTAATGACACCGTGGTACTAACAAAGTATATAAATACACAAATAAAGCCACATCTTTTGATAGACTGAAAGGACACTTATTTTCAGGAAAAACTAGAGGATAGGGCAGTAAAGAAACAATTGCTCAGACGACATCTAAGGTTAATAATATAGTTTTCATTGGACCATGCACAAATAATAACTCACAAAATAATGCTACATATATAAGTAATGGACAGTTTCTTTTCTGGAAAGGTTGGTGGTGGTAAATTGAAACATATAAGAGAAAAAAGAATCTAAATTCTGATTTAGTGGCAAGCATTTAATAAAATACTTATTTAATTGGCCCTTCTTTGGCCATTTACCTACCAAATTCTTACCCTTTCAAAGATGATTAATTTAACTGCTAAGAGCTAAATTAGGACTTCACAATTATTGATAATGGACTAAAACAAAAGCAGATACTACTACAATATTGTTCATCTCGACTACGCATTAGGCTGAGTCAAGAGGAGCCTTCACCTTTCTGACATCAAAGAATTGGGAAAAGTCACAATTATCGTTAATTATTTTTCAAGCTTTCAAAACTCTGTGATGCTCAAGGAGTTGTTTCACAAATATGAACACTACCTACGTTAGCAACTTCTTATATTCAAACCAACCTACCATTTGTTGATGCCTTACAACACGCCAGGTGCCATGCAGATAAAAGGGATTGGGAGATAAATAAGGCATGGTCTCGATTTTTAAGCAGTTCACAGACTGGCAGGGAAGACATCATGCCAGCAAACGCTGTCATAGAGATGTATACAAGGCTTATGGGAACCTAGAGGAGGAAATTCATAAACTGGGCCTGTAAGAGTTATGGAAGTTTTAGGTAAAAGTGAAAACTTCAAGAATGGGAAATATCACGCAATATCACTAGTTTTATTTTTAAAATAACTCTAGAAGATAGACAGGAGCTATTATTTCTTTCTCTAGGAAATTGGAATGGAAGGCATGACTTCAACCCTGTCCCAGAATTAATAGGAAGCCAGAATTCGAAGAGCTTCAGATTTCTAAACAAGTTTTTGTTTTTTAGCCCAACTGTCTTCCATTACCGAAGTCAAGTCTCAGCTTCCAAACACTTACAATTCTTCTGTTATTAACAGAAATACCTTTCTCATCCCCCAGCCCCCAAACTAATCAACCGAACAATAAACCCTTTCCCCAACCTATCATTTAATTTCTCTCCTCCCTTCTTTAATAATCATACAGTTAACATTTACCGTGCGCATAATACATGCAGGTACTTTCAAAATGCTTTACATATATTAACCTCAAATTCTCATAGTAACCCTATAAGGTAGGTGGTATTATTCCCATTTTAAAAAGGAGAAAAAGCAGAGATTAAGTAACCTAAGGTCACAAAGGTGGTAAGCAGTAGAACTAGGATTCAAATCTTCTCAGCCAAACTTCTCAAAAATGGCAAACATTCACAGCCGGTGCTCCCTAATGCCCCGTTCACTTCTCAACACAATTCGGCTTCCACCAGTTTGAGCACTCTAGTGAAACTACTGTAAGATCCTGACACCGGACTGCATCTTCCCAGCCATCCCTGCTCTGTCTGAGGCTGCTGATCACCTCCTACTTAAAGTGCTCTACTCCCTCAGCTTTCCTGATTAACTGCATCCTTCTCGGAATAGGGCTCTTGCTTCTTTTTGTGGAGTCCCATTCCTCCACCCACCTCTTCAATGCTAGAGGTCCCAGGTTTCTGTTCTCGTCTCCATGTTGTTCTCATTTTACAGTGTCTACCTGCGGGGTGGATCTCATTCACTTTCCTCTATGCTGATCATTTCCAAATCTCTATGGCCAGTTTACTCCTCTTCCCTAAGCTTCTGACTCATAGTCAACGAGCTGCTAGACATCTCCACATGGAAGTCCCTTGAGCACCTCAAACTTAAATTGTCCAACACCAAGATCACCACCTTTCCCCTCTGTTAAACCTTTAACAAGTATCACACATGGGAGTGACTGAATCTAAATTCCAGGATATGGGATATAAAGTCAACCTGATTCTGGCCCTTCCCTGTCACTACAAACTTATTTCTCATCAATCCCTGCTTCATTCTTTTTGCTTTCATCAAACTGAGCTGGAACCTCCCTCGAATTACCCTGGCCCACCTGCATCCCGACCGACTCCACTGTGCCTGCCTAGAATGTCCTCCTCTTCTATCTTCTGACAACCCTCAACTGTAAAGGCCCAGCTGAGGCATTACTTCTTTTAGAAAGCTTTTCTGGGGCCCTTGTGGTTGAGTCAGAGAGCCTTCTTCGTGCTCCCATTACATGCAGCCCATATCTTTTATTCTTACACTTCCACCAGAATATCAGATTCTCAAGGGCAGGACACATGGAATTATGCTTAGCATAAAGCTGAAACATTTCAAAATTCTCAATAAATATTGAATGGCTTCTTCTGAACTTCCACAGTACTTAAGCCTAGCTATTTCTTATGGCATTTAACATTTTTCAGATGTTCATAAATATGTACTTATTTTTCCTAATAATAAAATAAGCATTTTGAGGTCTACCTCTATGGCTGATTTATCTTTGTATCTACAATTGTACATAGTATAGTACTATACATGCGAAAAATGCAAAACTGTTTAATATAGAGAAGCTTTTATTTTTTGGCTATTCTTACTACTTCTACATAGATTCCAAAGTGTGCTAGAACCATGAAAAGCTCAAAGTAAATATATCAGCACTACACTAAAAACAAAACAACATGTAAGTCTCTCAAATTTATTTCTGAATCTGAAGGACAACACATTTTCTAGGCCGGCTTTGTTAAAGCTAATAATGATACTGAATCACCATAGCGATAATGTTCTTCAGAAAGTGTCTACCTAGAAATTAGACTTCTATTTTTATGTTTTCAGGGGAAAAGGGTGAATTGTACATTTTTCTGATGTGCTCTCTTTCTTTCATCCACACCCCCACACCATGGTTTTCTATAAACACTGAAATTGGCTCCATGGCAAACACTGGAGATGAGAACTTTATCTTAATATGCAATCATGTACTGTTGTAAAACATGTATTTCTGCAGCAGAAGGGATCCTGGGGTCTGTTGTGCTGTTTCTTCAACACCTCATGCGGGAACACCTTACCAAGTAGACTACATTACCATAGGGGTCTCGCTTGTTAAATTAACTCACCCCGTTTTATCTGCCTAATGACATTTCACACACGGTCCGGTTACCACCACCTTTATATTCCCTAGAGTGAAAACCTGATAAGTCATTCCTAGTAATGGGAGAGTGTCCTATGGTCAGGATGCTGTGACAAATAATGGTTAAATCCACTGGATTAGGTATTCTGTAAGGTTCTTTCCTCTTTTGGAAGGTTATGATCCTACATATAGGGAAGTCCAAAGGCTAAGCCGTCCTGAGTTGCAAAAGCAGTGTTGGAAATGTATTCTCCTTTGCCTTGTTGCTCTTCTTGCATTTTCCCAGGGAGTAAGAAGGGACTGGTGCAACATAGAATCCTTCTCTTCTGACAGGATTACTCTTACTCACAGAGACAGTTGTCTGAACAGTGCAACTTAAATCCAAAGCATCCTGCTCTGAACATCCTCCATATGGCCCAAAATCCTAGCACTCATTCTAATTTTGAAAAAGTAAACATGATGAAAAATTAGAGGAAAGAGAGTGAGAATATGTATTGTTTTAAATAAGTAAGGGCATTACAGTTCCCATAGACTGTGTGGGAGAGTTAAGGAGAAAAAGAGAAAGTAATTTGGAAGAGGACACTGGTGGAAGAGCTCTGTCTCATCACAGGGCAGCATGAGGGCATGTGCTCCTGGGGGCTGAGAGGAGGGCAGTGCTGCTTGAAAAGCAAAGACAACGTGATTTCTGTAGTCTGACTAATACTAGCCTTATTCCCTCCTATACCTATAGGCTCCAGTTGCTTTGGATTTTTATGTCTTCAGCATACTTTTCTTCCTCCTTCTATAGCGGCGAAATAGAAAAGAGAAAAGAATGGCTAGAAGGATGAGAATTATGGGCAGAGGGCAGTCACGTAACATAATGGACAACCACTTAGCTCATTCTGATTTGTTCCTTAAAGATCCAAATGCCTAACAGAAAGGGGGCTAGAGAACTTGAGCTTTATGTTAAATATCTTGCTGAATCCAAGCATGCCAAAGATTTAATACCATGATTCAAAACATCATTCTACTATGACTTTGAGGATAAAACGGGTAACATCTCTGGGAAGGGTGGTCATAGTTGTGAACTATGAAAAGGAACAAGAAGTCTGTGCCATAAAATACAAACTGTGAATAAAAAATATTTTTAAAAATGTGAGCTTACAGCTGGCTGTGCCCCTGACAGATAAACACTATTTTCCACATGGTGAAAATAATGGACAATTCCTGAGGAATGTTTAGAGTGATTCAGTAAGTGGTGGGTGGAAGGCTGGGTGGTGAAGAACTAAGAAAGCACTTAAGTGATATCGAATTAGTGGACAAAAAAGTAAGCTGAAGGGAAATCAGGAAAGGGAAGGGAATCGGCCCTTTAACAGTAAGGAAATAATGACCAGTATGGCTGAGGGTGTCACACATCCTTTACATCCTCAATGTGACGAGACTATTGTCATCCCTATCTGTCAGGTGAGCAAACTGGAGCAGAGAAAGGCTAGGTGACTTGCCCCACACGGCACACCTAGACAGTGGTGGGGACGGGATTTGAGCCAGCTTAGGAGCTTCACCAGTAAACTGGGAAAATGGAGCTTTGGAAGCAAATGAGTGAAAAAACACACTTTTAAGAGCTGAAGCTGGAATCACAGATTCAGGCAGCTAGGGATTCCTTTCTACGGCTGTAAAGTCTGCGTGCATGTCTGAGCGACGTTCACGCTGGATAGTAGCGGGTGGAGGACAGGAAGGGTCCTCCTGGAGTAAGAGTCACGGCAGTGAGTCGGCGCGGGGAGCGCAGTCGAGAGCAGAAACAGGATGGGAACTGACTGAGGTGTGCAGTCCTGCAGGATTTTTGGCTGGGAGTTAATTTACTTGCCAAAATACAAGTAATACAAATACAGTTTTACAACTGAAGATTTTTGTGGGAGAAAAGGGGATGGACAGACGAGTTTGCTAGAAAGAAAAACAGAAATGATCTTCCAGTGAAAAGAAGAGTTAAAATGATATATTGGAAATCTCTCTCCCATTCTTTTTTAAGGTGAATGATATTATATGGAAATACTACATTGAGTATTTTAGTATACTGAACAGTAGATTATAACATGCAACACCATTGTACATCAGGGAGTTTTTTAATTATAGAATTAACCAGAGAAATTCTTTGTCACAAGAACAATAAGATAGTTTCCATTTAAAAGGAAATGTGCACTCTTTGGTATAACATTTCAAACATATAAAAAATGTTTATAATTCAAATAATTTAAAAAAGGCTATTCCAAATCAAAAGGTTCCTTTAGTGGAAAATTATGTTAAATAGTAAGTATTCTACTTAACATAAGGAATTTCCCCTGGTTTTAAAAACAGTTCTATGTACAATATTTGCATTTGAACTCATTTTATGTTCCCATTTCTGGGAAAAAATGAATGTTAAACAACATGGTAAAATGCTTTATGACAAAGATTATTGTGCCATTTAATGTGAGGTAGAGAGAGTGTATATGCCAGGCAATTCTGTAAAAAGAATGAATGATACACATTTAATAGGAACTTTTAAATTATTAAATCTTTAGAATTAATGCAAGAGAGAAAATGATAATGCAGTCAATTTATAGTACATATAACGCACATGTTAACTAAAATTACTTTCCACATTAGAAATATTCTGCCAGCATTAAAAATTTACTTCTATTTGTAATGAGTAAGTCTATTGGAGGATGTAATAAAAAATAACACTTTTTCTGATTATACTATCAGATGGTTTGTTAACCAACATAGAAATTAAATAATAAAGTGCTGGAAAAAAGGGGGGAAAGTAAAATAGAAATCATCATGAAAAATAAAAATGAGCAATTATTTATACATGCATAGTGACAAAAATCAAATATGCATTCTAGTTTTAAGAATTGTTGAAAAGAATGGAAATAGATTCTCTGATGGCCAAAGTATTTTTCAAAGTGTATTTTCACTTTATTATGTTTAGTAATGATAAACATTTCATTGTATTTAAGATAGCAAAAAAGCATGTTTTGGCACACAGATAAATTTTCAAGTATGATTTCTAAAACTGACTGCATTACTAGGCAAATTTTTATCAATTCCCTCATCTCTTTTACTGAAGGATGCATTGGTTTGAAAATCAAAGACTTACGTCATCCAAAAAATCAATCAGTGAAGATGAGGAAGAAGAAAAGGAATCCTATTTAACGAATACAGCAATAAAAAAATAGAAAATATGGATGAAGCAATTTAATAAGAATAATAAATAAAAGAATTTGTAAAACAATTGAAAAGCAAATGACATTAATTCAAATAAATGGGAAAAGCAATCACTGTCATTGTTCTCAGGAAATTTAGAAATCCGTAAGCTGTTTTTTAAAAGTGATTCTTTCCCCCTTCCCCGAAGGAAGGAAATATAATTCATATACTGAATTTAATAAAATGAAGCTCAATACAAATCACTGATAATCTAATTAAATGTAAGCATTTTAGAAGGTAATAACTAAAAGTAAACAACCAGATCTCTACTTCTAATTCTTCTTATTAGAATATGAGCTCCCTTGAGTGAGGGGTTTTGTCTCTTTTGTTCATTTTTGTACCTCCAGCACCTAGACTAGTGCTTTGCAAATAAATATGCAATAAGTATTTGAATATACAATCACTAAAATTTTGAGACGAAAATATATTTTATATCAAAATTGATTTTTTTCCAGCAAAGAATTTAGGTACCAAGAAATAACATAGAGTTATATAATCACCATTATTATGGAATCTGCCTAACAGTGTCTAAGTAACCAATATTTTAAACAAAAAGCTTTCCTTATTGTAGACTTTTTAAACAATGAACTGATTTGGAACAAGAAACAACATTGCCCTGTTGTGAGCTTTAATATTTCCACCTGTTTTTTGTTTGGCGCTATGCTTTGGGGGGAAAAAAAAATGTATCAAAATTATTTTAAAAGTTGGGATTGTTTTGCTGTTATTGCTTCTTCGGGGAGGGAATGAAATTGCTTTTAAATTTGATAATGACTCACATGTTTAGGCTTTTCTTAGATGTTTTGTTAAATACAGTTGTGATTATAGTTTACAGGGAAATAGAGAACATATTTCTTTTCTAATACGTTTTTGTTTTTGTAAGATCCTAGGTCTGACAGTGGGACGCACTAAAACAGTTTTGTTGGAAGTGAATTTCACATCATAATGTGGATTTTAAATTGACCACAGGGCGAATCTGAAAAACTCAATACTCACTTCAAATTGATCCATAGCATCGGGAGGCGTTTTCAAAAGTGCCAGGAAAGAGGGCAGTGAGTCTCGGTGCTCTACACCTGGAAGACAGCGGCACCTTCTTCACACTGCGGCGACCGAAACTGCTACTCAGGGGCAGGCAGTCTCTCCTGTCTAATCTATTCACAGCCGTTCACAAGCTACTGCTTTTCAAAGACGATCAATGTTATTAATCCCATACATTAAAAAACTAAAACACATTACTGTTTCTTGGAATATCATTTAATAGTTCAATTACGTCAGTCTCCATGAAGACTTGTATCTTGAGTTACTTGATTTTCTTTCTTTCCGCATATTATAATCATGTCAAATCTTTGGTAGACGAGAAAAATTTTAAAATAGGGTCCTGTTATTTGTCTCATTTTTCTAAGTTAATTTATCACAAACAAGGTTTCTGTTTTGAAATACTCTTATCAAGCACTGACTTCTCTGACAAGCAAACAATGCATTGACAAAACGAATGTGTTTAACTGTGATAAAACTTTCTCAAGGTAACAACCTGATTTTTAAGGCATTGTTTTATTGACAGAATGAATAATCCAAACCCAGTTTTTCTAAGATGAATTAAAGAAATTTCATACATATTATCTCTTGGCTATGGCATTAACTTTAAATGCCTAATTTCCAAAATAACTTTTAAAGCATATGAACGATAACCAAACAGTAGTAGGAAAAGGCAGAAACAACCAAGCAAACATTTTTGATTTCCCTGTCCTTAGGAAGTGATGCCAACAAAGTTGTCTGTTTTTCATATTAGTCTCTAAACATAGATCTTAGTTACCAGATAAGGAAAAATTCAATCAACAAATATTTATTTATTTGTTTATTTATTCATTCATTCTATCTGGTTGCATCATAGCTTTTTTGGTGGGTCGTTTCACCCCGCGGGGGCCTGTGCTTCTCTGCGCAGCGCATGTCTGGGACACCTTTTTTTTTTTTTACCAGGAGGTTCCAGGGATCGAACCTGGGTCCCTCCATATGGTAAGTGGGAGCTCAACTGCTTGAACCACAGCCGCTTCCAACAGATATTTATTGAGAGCCTATTATGTGCCTGGCACTATTCTAGATCCATGGAATATAATGATAAAGCAGAAGGAAATTCTTGCCCTCATTCTGTAAATATGACATTATATTAAGTAGTATATTATATCATAGCACATAGTGAAATTTTATTATTCTGCAAATTTTATTGCTCTGAAGTATTCAAAATCCAAATAAAAGCTATAGGTTAGCATGCTCTCATAAAGCATTCTGATAAGCTTGTCTTTTTTCCCCCGAGTTTAGGTCTATTTTAAAAATGACGCAGTTACTGTCCAGTGGTGTGTTATGGCGAGTTGTCCTCTGCATTGCCAGCTTTTCTACACACACTGCTCCTGCAACTGCGGGCTGCCATGTCTTATGTATCGTTTCCTCTCCACACTAAATCATGCTGTGAATTAAGACTGCAATCTTAGCATGGATGCCTTGTGCTGCTAATCTGAGCTCCTATTCACTTTTCCTGGCCTGTTTCTGTTTTTGTTTGTTAATAAATTCAATCAACATACATTGAAAAGCTACTGCTTTTACTGGCTTTTTCCTGTGATTGTTCTCTGTCCTCCACAATTTTAACAGCAGATGCAGAGACTTAACTACCTTTACCTCACCGTGATCACAGGACTGGGAAAGGACAGAGAAGCTCTTAGGCATAACATAAGCCCACTAACTAACTCAGTAGTCTGTGATGGGCTTTGTCAGAAAAAGGAATTTCCAGTAACTTTGTAAAAAATTCAGAATTTCTTTTTATTAAACCTTCACGTACATAATACCCACATTACTGAAAGAAAGTTTAAGAAGTTCATGTAGAGAATTATCAAGCACTCTGAGTTAGCTTTCACATCAATGGAAAATATTCAAGGTAAAGCTATCAAGGAAATGGTAACAAATCCTGGGAAACCCACAGGGCAGACAAGCTAAGAATCAAACATGGAAGAAGATACTGAGATGCCAAAATAATTAATTATTGAATTGGCCTTTTAGTACTGAGCTAGAGTAATATTTAATTATTTCATACATTGTTTCTTCATCTATGCTGGGAATGAATCTCCCACAAGATTTTGTATATTCTAGGGATATAAGACATGCTAGTAAATACTTATTCAAGTACTCTTACTAAGTTATGAATGTTAACATACCTTGCCATTTCAAAGTGATTACCTCACATTGTAACAATTGAGAATATTATAAAATATATTATAAAATATATTATAAAATAATAAAATTTTCTTTCCGGCTAAAATATTATGCATGAAATAGTCCACGGCACATAAAAAACAGTCAAACTGTTGGCAAATTGATTCTTTCTGTTAGTATAAAATCTTTAAACAATGTATATTAAATAAAATAAAATGACACAGAGAATAGTTACCAAATGTGTGTGCATGTATCATATATACAGAAATATTCATAAATGAGTGCAAGAATCGGTATATGAACTATTCTCTCACTGACACAATAAGCAGATTTTTATGTAAAATAAAATATACTCAGAGTAGAACAGTAAGTCCTGACTGATGCAAACACACATACCCTTTTCAGATCTAAGCTCTTCAGTGTCCTTTATCAGTTGTTCGATTTCTGATAGTAGTTCCAAGTTCTTCTTCTCTGAATCTTTTAGTTTACTTAAATAAGGGGGGAAAAAGGAAAAATGTCATTAATTTTCACTGCTGATCAATGAGCGAGGTTGTATGTAACTGGACTAACTTGGTTTAAGTATCAGTCGACAGCCCACCGCTTACTTTAAGTAGAGAGAGAGTTTTCCGAAGCACAGTCACGCCACCCATGTGTTGTGTGGCTGATTCTGTTCCACAGCAGAAGAGCTGAGTAGCTGTGATAAAGGCTAAAGCGGGTTCAAAGCCACAACTCTTTACTGCGGCACATTAAAGGACGTTTCCTGACACTGAGATAAATTATTAAATTATTAAAGTTTAAAAATGTCATAAAGTCAAAGGTTAATTTCAGAATTCTCTTAAGACTTCTTTCATAGAGAATCATGAAAACAGAACAAATATATGGGTAAGGTTATAATTTTCAGTTTGACTCGTATCCCTGAATGAACAAATGTGTAAACTCAGGCCCTGGCATAAGAAGACAAGATCAAACTTATTCCAAATTATAACACAGAGAATGGCATTTAGCTCTTTATGTTGGGATCATTGATATTCTCCAGAAAATGATTTTTTCCCCTTTTTTACTGCCCACATGAGTATGTTTAAGTAAAGCATACTTTTTATAACGAAAAGTTTATAATTCAACTGGAGTGCCATATATCTGGGCACTGATTTGATCCAAAACATTAATTACTGCAGTTTAAGGAATAAGGCTTTACTCTTCAAAAACTGAATTTATGGGCCTATATAACATCTTATGAACTGAATGCTTTTGGAACCTTTGGTATTTCTAGCAACATATGGATTTTTATTTTTATGTTTGCGTATACTGACTTATACTGGAACCATGTTTATATCCAATCCAATCATGGTTATCATTTTATCATTTATGTATTCTACCACCGCGACAAGAATTGAGAGAATGTATTCATTATTTGACTGCCCCAGAGATTGAGGGGTGTCCTTTTTGAATACATAAAGGAATATAAAAACCAATAATTATAATTAAAATATATGACACCATTATGAAATTTACTATCAATAGAATCTACATTTGTAAAAGGTCTGCAGTAGAAATTGCAATTTTCAAATGACTATATTCTGGTTGATTACATATTGCATTTTTATACTAAAATGATGTTCTTGAACACTGCATTTAAGAGAATAAAATTTTAGAATCAACTACATTTTACAAATTCGGGGAAAAGTAAATAATGAGATATTAATTAATACTGTTAATTCTACTTTACGGAGAATAGAACAAGACTATATTAAAATTTTATCACTACATACAAGGGTTGAAAGTATTTATTCATTTCGAAATTTTTATAACTTTTTCTGGTTGTCACTTTTTTTTTTCTTTATTAGAGAAGTTGTAGGTTTATAGAACCATCATGCCTAAAATACAGGATTTCCATATATACCACCCTGTTAGTAACAATTTGCACTGGTATGGAACATTTGTTATGACTGATGATAGCACATTTTTATAACTGTATTATTTACTATAGTCCACGGTTTAAAATAGGGGTCACTGTATGTTTAGTGTAGTTCCATGCATTAAAAATTTCTTTTATTGTTACCATATGTACAATCTAACAATTCCCCTCTTAATCACATCCAGATCTATAATCCAGTGCTGTTAGTTACCCTCACAATGTCGTGCTACCATCACCACCATCCATCACCAAAACTTTCCATCACCCCAAACAGAAACTCAATACCTTTTTTTTTTTTTTTTTTTTAGGAGGTACGAGGATTAAACCTGGGACCTCATATATGGGAAGCAGGCCTTCAACCATTGAGCTACAACCGTTCCCAAGAACGCTACACATTCTAAAAGCCTTAACTTCCCATTCCCTCTCCCCACCACATCCTCTGGTAACCTAAATTCTAGATTCTGAGTTTGAGAGGTCGTCACTTTTTTTTTTAAAGGGGCAGAGACCAGGGATTGCAGCCCCCTCAGTTAGAGGAGTGGGCATCACCATCCCAGAATCCTCAGGACTGGGGAATGAACGATGGACTAGAGTAGACTTACTGGTGTTCTACTATAGACTGATTGTGATTCTAGCAATGGAAGAAATCATGTCATTGATGTGGAGGCAGTGGCCACTGGAGGTTCGGAGGGCAGGGAGAGGGAAAAACAGGAGTAATACAGGAGCATTTTTGGGATTTGGGAATTGTCCTGAATGACATTACAACAACAGATACAGGCCATTATAAATCTTGCCATAATCTACAGAATTGGGTGGGAGAGAGCATAAACTACAATGTAAACTTTAATCCACGCTTAGTACAATGGTCCAAAATGTGTTCATCAATTGCAATGAATGTACCACACTAATGAAGGATGTTGTTATGGGTGGAAAATGTGGGCAGTATGGGGAGCAGGGCATATGGGAATCCCCTATATTTTTTCTGTAACATTTGTATAATCTAAGTATCTTTAAAATAAATAAATAAATAAAATTAAAAACAAACAAACAAAAAACAAGGGGCAGGAAATTAAACATATAACTTTTCTTCAAGTACCCACTGAAAAACTTAAATTATTCTAATAGGACTATATTATTCAATCTCACCATTCTGTTATGATGTTAGATGCTTTAACTTTATTCAGCTCTTCTTGGATGGCTTGTTTGGCTCTTATTTCTGCATCCAGAGCGGACTGCAACTCCAATCTAGCTGACATATCCAGTTTTGCAAAACGACGCATCTTCCAGGGCATATCCTAAGAAATAATACAACTATGTTTTCAGCTCCAACCAAATTTATTTTTAACATTTAGAGTTAGAAATCAAAGTGAATTTGGAAGCTACCCAAAAGCACTATCTTTCTCTCATAACAGAATAGAAACATCACTTATGAAAATATATTATTTTTCATTAAATTCAGAAATAACTGTAAAAACTCACATATAAATGAGTTAATTTTTAATAGTTATTACCAATGATGGCTACCCGTACACATTACAGTTAAGCAGCTATCTTTTATGTTTTCCTAGACTGGAAAAGACTGGGGCTAACTGATTTCTTATGAAAATTTTTAGTAGATTAAAGTCCGGAAAAATAGATATAAGTAATGAGATTTATCACAGTGGTTTTTGAGTTATCTTTTTTTCTACTATAAGCCTCCATGCAAAATGGCAGAGCTTACTGTTGCTCGTGTGCCCAAGCTGGAATTTCTCAAAGCTTCCAATTCTTCAGTCATTTTAGACGCTAAGGCCTGAAGATAGCCTCGTGCATCCTTTTCATCACTGACCCTAGAATACACATATTCACACATATAAAGACAGAGATAAAGTACAAAAGCAAAACAAGGAGAAACACTTCAGTGAGATATACATATCTTAAGGAAAAAAGTGACTCCTGACAGAAATTTAAAGCTGTTTTAAAATATCTTCCAGCATAAGGCCTCCCACACTATTGCCACCTGCCAGCAGATGACAAGAGGACGACTGAACTGGGCAGCTGCCGGCACATTAAAGCTGGCAGTGTCTGGGGAAGTCAGAGTTACTCAGCTGACAAGCTGGTAAAATTTCACCCTGGAACTGTGGGGTCAACATTCTGTTAGTCTAACATGAAACATACACAAGAATTTCTAAACACTAAGATTTCTCAGTAACTGGGTTCTGCCATTTTAACTTGTAAAAACACAACACACTCTGTAAAACTGAACTGTACTAAATTTAGAAAGTTTAGTTTAAAATAGAATATTCTGCCAAAATTAGGGTTGTATTGTAATAAAGCTCTTATTTTCTAAGCTGATCAATAAAATAATAGAAAAGATTAAAGTCTACTGGAATGCAGTTTCTATTTACTATCTTACAGGTATCCAGCCGATGCAATTATTAGGATTTTATATAGAAAGTTTTCATATTATATCAATGTGATGTTTAGGCTAATGTGTCAACTCGGCCAGGTAATTGTTTCCAGGTGTTTGTTCTAGCAAGCACTGGGCTAATTGTAATACAAGAGCATCGGTCACCAGTGAGTTTACTGCGTGGATGGCTGATTACATCTGCATCAATCAGGGAGATTAAATCATCAATGGGTGGTGCTTTTATCCAATCAGTTGAATGACTTAAAAGTGGAAGTGATTTCAACATTCAGGGAGAATTTGCCAGCTCGTTGTTGGACAGGCAACTTCTCCCAGAGACTCATCAAGGACCTTTCATCCGACTTTCATCGGAGCCCCTGGTTTGCAGCCTGCCTGCGGAACCTGGACTTGTGCGTCCCCACGGTCGCGTGAGAGACTCTTTTAGAGTTCCATATTATTCACAGATATCTCCTGCTGATTCTGTTTCCCGAGAGAACCCTGACTAATACAATCAATAAGATAAAAATCCCAAATTTTAGAATTTTTGAAGAGAAAGCTTGCATTTACTATATCTCCTTCAAAACACAGTGGGGTGGGGTGGGGGAAGAGAAGCCTCAGCATGTTATAAAAGAAGGCCCTATTTGCAAGAAAATGAAAACACTGATAGAAAGAAAGCATAATTGTCAGAGAAAAACAATGGAGCTGAAATTTTCAGCGCTCAGAAGTGTATACTAACACACTTTCGGGAAGACAATTGGCTCCTGCACAGGCTGGCTGTTTTCACAGATAAGACCCAGGCCACTGAGCTATGACGAAAGCACATCTTAGGTGAGTCAGCATGTAGCTGTGATGTGCACAGCTGGAAGGCCTAAATCTTGAGCCTTACTGTAGCATCTTTTAGAATTTAAGCTCCTAAAGAGTCAAATTCATACATAGCTCTAAAAGAGGCCCCTTAGCAGGGGTCTGGTACTCTCTCTTCTCAGCTGAGAGCATGTTTTGAAGTACAAGCAATAGAACCAATGTAAGAAGTTGTGCCGGCCAGTGATGGCTACATATTTCAAGGTATTATATATGTACATATTTTAATGTTTTGGTTTTTTTTAATAAAAAAGGCTTTATAAAATATTTTAACAAAAAATTTGTGTAGTATCAGGAGGTTGTTTCCTTTTAAATTCTTTAACTTTAGCCACCACAACTGACCAAAATATTTTCATTAAATTATTCAATCTATAATATAAAGAATAAATGGGGATGAAGGAAGATCATCTTTTGTAGAGTACAAAGAAAGACACACAGAGGAACAATGAAAACGGTGTTATCACTTGAATGGCTGGCCTCAACTAGCCCTGGCTTGGTATCTCCCACAGCTCAGAGATCTTGGCTTATACCCATTTCCAGGAATCTGTGAAGTCCATTGTGTTTCACTAACTTCTTGAAAATTGCTTTAATGTTGTTTGAAAATTTATACATGTCTCTTTTTCATGGCTACAGAGAATTAATGCAAAGAGTAAAAACAACAACAAATTACAGAGATGGTCAGCTACAGAACTCATGCCATGTAAGTTCCCCTGAGCCTTCCGTCCCACACAATTCCTTTTCTACATAATCATTGCTGTTTGTCTATTTCCAACTCTAGTCTTTAAAAATCTCATTCGCCCCCGGCCCAGCGTTATCTCTTGCCCCTTGCTTCTAGGCTATATGGTCAAGGTTACTCATACTCATTCTTTTTTGCCTTTTTTTTTTTTTTTAAATAACAGTTTTCAATGCACGTCAGCCATCTTTTCTTAGGCTAAATCATTCACATGTATTCTTAATCCCACAATTATTATTACTATACACAACTAATTTTCTTCTTTATCACATCTTATATTTTCAATTTCATTATTTCTATTGAATTCTTTAAACATGTACAGACCTTTCCTAACCCAAAAAAAAATCTCTGTCCCAGGTTCTCCAGTCCCCAACATCCTATTTCTCTCTCTCTTTCACTGTTACACTGTTTTTACCTAATTGCTCTAGTATTTAACCCTTCATTCACTTCTGTTAAAATCCTTGAAGTCTCATTAAGGCTTCAACTATTTTGCTGAAATTAAACTCTATTAAAATAACTGCTCAATTACAACAGACCAACTCAGATCTATTTTTTGCTCTTGGCACATCTGATGTCTTTGAAATAATTAATCAAGAAATATTTATTAAATATAGACTATTATGTTGGGCATATTAGGAAGGCAGAAGAAGATTGATAAGATATGATCTTTGTAAAGTTGGGGAGATAGGGCATAGTAGAGTAGTTAAGAACTTAAGATTCTTGAGTCAAACAGACCAGAGTTCAAATCTCTGTTCTGCTGCTTACCAGCTATCTGACTTCAGCTAAGTCAACTGCTCTAAATCTCTATTATCTCACCTATAAAAAGGGGGAAATAGTAATACCTACTTCATAGTACTGTTGTGATCATTAAATGAGACTACATGTGAAATTTTAGCATAATGCCTAGAACATGTTTGAATAAATATAAGCTATTATTACACACAAATGAAGATTTTCAATAATGTGGATGGTTTTAAAGAGAATCTGAAGACCTTCATTACTGAAACACATCCCTGATTATTGAAACATTTACTTGGTTCTTACAGAGCTGTTTCCTCTACTTTGCAATACACCGTTCTCACCATTTTCCTTTTCTTTTTTCTCCTTACAAAGGTCTCAACAATTTCTATGAACTTATCACTATGAATTAAACCCCCAGATCTATAGGTCTAACCCTAACCTTTAAGCCAGCTTTCAAAAGCAGGTCGGAGGGGGGGTGGATGTGGCTCAACTGGTTGGGCATCCGTCTGCCATATGGAGGGACCTGGGTTCGATCCCCGCAGGTCGGAAATCTCCATTTAAACGTCTAGCGTCGTCTCAGTATTACAGAACCAAAAGTGATCTTTTCCTCTCCCCAACGCTGGTTTTCTCTCCTGACTTTCCTATTCCTACACCATTATTTTCTTATTCTCTCTAACTCAGAATCCCAGAAATCCTAATTCTGCACCATCTCCTGATCCCTCCACTTATTAGTAATTAAATCCAACAGATTCCTCTTTCCTAATGTCTCCCCATTTGCTCACTTTCCCCCAACTCTCCTGCTTCCTCCTCAACACCACTGTCTGGGGTTATCTTCCTGACACATCATTTTAATCAATGTCATTATCCTTTACAAAACCCTTCTTCTTCTTTTTTGCTTATAAATAATGCTCAAATTCTTCCAGTATTAATGGTAATTGTGTTATTCTTTACACAAATTCTCTAATTCAGTCAAATCAGTTGTAGGATGCTTTATAAAATTCAGTGTTTAAACATTATACTTCAACTGCATATCCTTGTCTTTCCTGAGCACCTAGTCTGGGACAACAATTCTCTCTCCACTGTGTTTTCACAAAGAATCAGTATCCGTATAATACATGAGGCAATTTAATTTTGTAACTTGTCTCCAGCCCTGGTCAGTAATTTTAATGTTAAGTTATAAGCTACTTGAAAACAAAGTACTACATTTTATAGACCTTTCTATCTCCTGCTGTACCAGAAGAGTTTCTTACATGTAAAAAGCGAGCCTTTGTTACTAACATATTTCAAAGAGAAAAGGTGAAGTCCCCTGGCGTGCCAACGTGAGAAGGGCCCTGCTCTCTTACAGGGTCAGAAGCAAGGCCCTCTGGCCTTAAGAGGTGGTCCCTAGGAAACGGGTGTTTCACAGGAAGAGGCGTAGGGGCAAGGTAAGGAGGCCACCTGAAGTGCTTTCAAACGAGGCTGTACACACAGCAGTGCTTCTATTAAAAACGTCAAGTTGTTCAATGTTAACATTTAAATTACTGTGCATCACGAGCTTCTACAGCCTCGTTTTGGCATTAGTTCACTTTTTAATGACCTTTATAAGCTTTGATATTATATCTCAGAGAGTTAACTTTCAAATAAGTGAGAACAGGGAATACATCTTTCACTTTTGGTGAAGTAGGTATTCAATCATTTGTCTGATATGTTACAATCCATTTCTAAAAAACAGCTTTATGCCAAGTTACTTCCTCGTATTTCTGATTTGTTCTGCATATTTCACTTGAATGTCAAGAGCACAGAAGAGCCGTCTGTGGCATCATATAAAAACTCTCATCTTCACCCTTTCTACTAGCCTTCCTAGAGAGCCTACACACAAAGCCTCATTCCGTCACCAGCACCGCTCCCCACTATCTGAACCCAATGCCAGCCGCTGCAGAAGAGCACGGGTCTAGAATCGCAGGCTATGGCCACACCAGCTTTGTCTTCTGCACAGTCATTTTCAGCTCCACCTTAATTATAAATTTAATTATATAATAATGGATTTGCAAATGAAAAATCATAATTTTTGATATTATAGACTTGGCTAAAGATTAAAATGATTTTGCTTCAGAAGTGCAGACTTGAGAACATGGATGTAAATTAAACAATGAACCATTAACTGTGTTGGTTGGAACATAACCAAATTTCCACAATTTGAGCATTTTCTTTAACCTATTCACAGAATGCTTTCATAAGCCAAAGATGAGTTAAAATAAGAAATCTGCAGTTAAGCCAATATTAAAATACTTGAGTCATCTGGGAAAGATTACTTAAAAAGAAAGTGTTAACTTTTAATTTATATAAAAAGGAAGCTATAATCTGGTATAAGAAAAATGGAAAAATACTTCAAGAACCAAAATAAGAGCAAAGGAAACTAGAATTCCCAAAAAATATTTGGTCTATAGATATATGAAGAAATTTGTTTTAATACAAATTAAGCATCCATGGTATGTTAAAAGAGTAAGAAAAATTTTAAAATAAATATAAAAAGTTAAGCTATTTATTTCTATTTAAAAATAAAGTCACCATTAGGTTCTACTTTTCCTATGTATTGTAAAAATATGCAAATTTATACAAGAATCAGACTGATCACTTAATGAATGAATATGAGGGTTACCGAAATAATTATTCTAAATTAAACCCCAAGAGCTAAAAGCGACAGTTGATAAAACAAAACTGTAACCATTTAAGGTTTTTAATACACCATGTGTGAATAAATCTCATATAATTATGAAAGAAGGTAAGCACAGCATCTTCGGCATCTAATTTTTTTCTCCAGAATTTGTTAAAATGATCACAAATACAGCTATTTTGAGCTCAGAAAGGAATATCCATAACTCGTGGGTGAGCTTCTACAGTTCTTAAAGGGTCAACTCTATCTAAGAAGAGAATAACACTTTCTTGTCTTAGAAAGAAATGCCAGCTTTTAATGAAGCTGTAGTGTTAGGAACAGAGAAAGAGAACATAAAACATGGAAGAATACAAATGACAGATCAGTAATAAAACTGTGCTTTTCAGAGTAACTTAGTTTGCAGAGCAAACAAATGTGATAAAGAAACATGTTAGTAGCCTCCTGGAGTTCACACCAACTTTACCAGATGTCCACGATCACCAACAAAAACATACATTTAAAATAGTACTCACCACTGAATTATTTCTGTGATCTGGGCTTCCCAATGTGCAACTGATTCTTTCTTGTCTGCTAGGTCTTTCACCTCTTCTTCTAACTGCTGGCTGTGCGTGCTTAAGCTCTCATACAAAGTGGTGAGCTGAAAGGCAGTTTTAAGACATGTCTGACTTTGAGGATGAGGGCTTCACAGTGTTCAGATGCCTCTTGTCAAACCTGACAGCTCATCATCTTCCGCTCACAAATGCTTATCCTCCTGAGCTCTTATTATTACACACCCTTCCAGTAACCAAATGTGCAAACCTCAACTACTCTGAATCCTCCTCCTCCTCCTGATTCCCTCTCAGCCCCTACACTCAATTGGTTCCACTTGTGAACATTCTTTTGCCTGAAGAACTCCCCAGTATTGCTGGTGACAACATCTCTCATTTTTGTTGCCTTTTTTTTTTTTTTATGAAGAATTTCAGACATATATAATAACGGGACAGTACACCATAAGTGAATTCCTATACACCCACCACCCAACTTCAACAGTTATCACCTCAACACCAACCTTATTTCATTTGCCTATTCTTTTACCCTCCTCCTTTCTCTGTCTTATTAGCAAATAAAAAAACACCGTGTAATTTTATTCATGTGTATGTCTGTGTGTGTCTCTAAAAAATCAAGGTACTCTCTTAAAATATAACACAATATTATTATTACACTTAAACATCACCACATATATAGAAGTCATCAAAATTAGGACAAATTTCCAGTTATCTCAAACTACCAAAAAAAACTTAGTTTATTTGAACCATGATCCAGTAAGTGAATACGACTTAATGGTTACTATGTCTTAAGTCTCTGTAATTGTATAAGCTCACCTTCAACTCTTATTTTTTTTTTGCAGCTCATTTGTTGAGGAAAGTGGGTTGTTTCTCCAACAGTGGTTTCTATAACCTGGACATTTGCCTTCATTTTCTGAAGATACTTTTGCTGTAGAGAACATTCTAGGTTGGCAGCTATTTCCCTTCAGCACTTTGAGGAGGCCATTCCTTTTACTTCCGTATTCCATTGTTTTCTGTTGAGAAGTTAGTTCTCAGTCTAACTTTTGCTCTTTTGAATAAATGTGTTTTTCTTGTCTACTTTTAGGATTTTCTGTTGGTTGTCAGCTTTCAACAGTTTTTCTATGATGTACCTAAGTAAGGTTTAATTCCTATTTATCTTTAGGTTTTGTGGCATTTCTTTATACTGTGGTTCAATTTTTCTTGTAGGTTTTAGAAAATTATAAGCCATTAATTCTTCAAATATTGCTTCTGCCACAGTCTCTTCTTCTGTATGTTAGGTTTTTTCATCATGTCTCCTCTATCTCTTTGAATAGCTTTATTGATATATAACTTAATATCATAAAAGTCACCCATTATAAGTGTATAGTATGATGATTTTTAGTAAATTTACACAGTTGTTCAGTGATCACCATAATCCAGTTTCAGAACATACCTATCACCCAAGGAATTTCCCCTGTGCCTGTTCAGTGAATCCTAGATCCTACAGTGAGTTACAGGTATCACTAACCTGCTTTGTCTGTGTCTAGTTTTGCCTTTTCTAGATATTTCATATGAATGGGATCATACAATACGTAGACTCTTGTATCTGACTGCTTTCACTCATATTATTGAGGATCAACCAGCGTTTTGCATATATCAAAAATTCACTCCTTTTAATTGCTAAGTAGTTTTCTATTATATGGATATAGCATATTTTATTCACCAGCTGATAGATATTTGAACTGTTTCAAGTTGTTTACTAATATGAATAATGCTGCTATGAACATTCATATACAAGTCTTTAAGGAGATAATGTTTTCATTTCTTTTGGGAAAGTATCTGGGAGTAGAATTGCTAGGCTGTATGGTAAGTGTATGCTTAACTTTTTGAGAAAGTCATACAATGTTTCCTACAGTTGCTATACCATTTTACATCCCCATCAGCAATGGATAAGAGTTCTTGTTCCTCCACATCCTTGCCTACAGTTGATGTGGTTACTCTGTGTGATTATAGATATTCTACAGGATGTGTAGCAGTATCTCATTGTGGTTGTAATTTGCATTTTCCTAATGCCTAATGATGTTGAGCATCTGTTCATTCATATGTCTTCTTTGGTAAAATGTCTATTCACATTTTTTATTGTTTTTCCTTTTTTTTTTTTTTTTTGGTATATATTCTTAAGTTTTAAGAGTGCTCTATATAGTCTGGATACAAGCCTTTCATAAGATAAATGATTTGCAAATATTTCCTCTGTCTGTGGCATATCTTTTTACTTTATTAATGTTGTCTTTAAAGTTAGATGAAGTGCAACATATCATTACTTTTCTCTCATGGATTGTGCTTTTAGTGTCCTATCTAGGAAATCCTGGACTAACCCAAAGTCACAAAAACTTTCTTCTGTATTTCAGTTTGTGATCTATTTTTGGTTAATTTTTGTATATGATGTGAACATACACAAAATGGACATGCACATGGATATCCAATTATTCTAGCACCATTTGTTAAAAAAATTATCCTTTCCAAATTGATTTGCCTTAGCACTTTTGTTGAAAATCAATTGATGATAATGTGAGAGCTTATTTTTGGATTCTTTATTCGGTTCCATTATGCCAATACTACACTCTTTTGATTACTGTAGATTTATAGTGAGTTTTAAAATGAGGTGCTGTAAATCCTCCAACTTTGTCTCCCCACTCCCCTATTTTATTTTATTTTTGTTATTTTAGGTCTTGTGTATTCCCATATAAATTTAAGAGTAAGATTGTCAATTCTAACAAAAAAGCCTATTCGAATTTTGATAGGGTTCCCATATATTCTGAATCTATATGATCAATTTGGGAAGAACTGTCATCCTACCAATATTGAGTCTTCCAATCCATGATTATGGCATAGCTTTCCATTTGTTTACATATTTCTTAATTTATGTCAGAATGATTTATAGTCATCTTTTCTTGTCAATTTCCAGGGTTCTGACATGGTTATTTTTGAAAACTGTGTCCACTAAAAATTTTTTTTGGGGGGTGAGGGTGAGGGAGAAGATTTATCAACGTCTTCATGCTACCATACACAGAATTCCTGCCAAGTATCCTTTATTTGATTACTACTGCTTTCGGCAGCCCTTGTAACTGGAGTTTCAGTGGGAGATTTGCACGAGGAGGAGGAAAATGCAGACTTTGTATGCCATATTACAACAGTTACAAACAGTTTAAAGTAGAATACTTAATTAGTGTAGTATTGGACAGAAAAAAGTTAACCTTTGCATTATTACTAAGTAAAAGCATGACCTCTGCAGCCAGATTACCTGAGTTCAAATTCCATTCTCTTAATTCCTAGTTTTATGATTTAGGCAAATAGTTTAATCCCTCTTACCCTCAGTATCCTCACCTATAATATGGGGAGATCAGTAGGGTATGTCTCATAGTGTTATTGTGAGAAATAAATGAGTCATACAAAGTAACTTAAAGAGGACCTGCACATAGTAAATTCTACCTAAGTTTTAGTTCACTTTGCATGTTTTCAAATGAGAAAGCTTTAGTACATCTGATATATAATAATTATAAGACTACACAGGAATATGTAAAATGCTCATAATATTTTAAGTGAAAAGGCAAATAAGAAAATGGAATGTGTACATGACTGTAATTATGTAATGGTATTTATACAGGCAAAATCTGGAAGGGAACAATCAAAATAAAAATGCTTGTATTGTGGTGATGAGATTATGGGTAACTTTCAAAGTTTAATATTTTCCAAAATTTTTGTAATGTTATTTTGTAAAATAATAATTTGAAAAATGGGATACAAATGACATGTTGTCTTACCATAAGCCATTTATTTTCATACTCCGACAGACATGGTTAATTTTATTTGCAGTAAGTTATTTTAAAGAAGTGGAATTTAAAGACTTCTGGAGAAATCACCCCATTTTTCTATTTCTATTTTAATTTTAATTTTGGGGGTTTAAAAATGTGAATGAAAAAGATTATTTACATAAGCATAACTTTAAAAATTAACCTAATACTTTTTTCTATCTATATCTGCAGCTTTGCTGAGAAGGAACCCAGGTCTCCTTAAGCTGATCTCCAATGGAACAGTTGGTGTAGCAATGCCAAAGACCTTCTTTTGATGTGCCTCTTGGGGAGAACAACCAATTCAAAACAAACCAGAACCAGAACCAGAAAAGAAAGAAAGAAACAGTGAAGATGTGCACTGAGGTGGGTGGAGAGTTAAGCAGAGAGAAAAGCAAAAGCTAAACAGAAGCAGCTGAAATAGAGATTCAAATAGCAGGATAGTCCCGCAGGAATAAATATTTCCCTGTAATCATTTGTTATTAAATACTTGCCTACTATATGAATTTGCTCTCAAAGTTTACTCATATTCTATCATATCATCAATTTAACAAGAAAACTAATATTGTACTTTTATTAACTAAGGAGGTCTTCTTTATCCTTCAGACCTTATCAGAAACCAAGGAGGCTTCACTATGTGTATTAGGCTTAAGTAAATTTCCTCCTTATGGATATATTAGATCTCAACTCAATTTTAACCAAAAGGATTTATTTTTTAAATTCCCATTAATACATAGTTTTGGTAAACTCAGTAGAACTTTACAGTCTATAATGAAAGAAAACCAAAGGTTGAATACAAAATTTTATACATATTTAATCTGATTATTTTCCAATAAAATTTTTCTTAAACTGCGCTTGTATCTTTTATTAGGTAATTTGCTGAGTAGCTCTACATGGCATGAACTTCTACAGTTAAATTTTATATATATAAATTTGTGAAGTTGTGAGTTACAAAACAATTATGCATACCATACAGGCTTCCCATACATTACACCCCCACCATTACCTTACATTGTTGTGACACATTTGTTACAATTGATGAAAGAACATCATTCTAGTATTACTGCTATCCACAGTCCACAGCTTATATCTGGTATATTTTCCCCACAAACCACCCTATTATTAACACCTTGTAGTGCACATTTGTCATAGTTCATAAGAGAACGTTCTCGTATTTGTGCTGTTAACCACACCATGGGGCTCACTGTGTTATACAATCCCCTGCCTGGAACAGTCCATCCAAAGTGTACACGCATTGGCTCTCAGTTTCATCACAGAGTGGTGCTGCCATCAGCTCAGAACATTTCAGAATGTTCTCATTACTCCAAAAGGAAAAATCCCACACCCCCTTATATGCCCTCATGACTGACCCTCAGGATTCATATAGTACCTTCTTTGCCATTGCTGTAAAAATATGACAATATTACTGTCGATTATAGCCTATGCGTTACATTAGCTGTATTTTTCCATTTATCTCCATATTCTTAACACTTTAAAATAGAATAACATTCTTGTGTTTGTATTAAACCACAATCATCTACCACTGACGTCGCTGCTACACAGCCCTAGATTATCCTCTAGCTCTCCTTGAAATGCTACTAAGCTCCCTAGAATACCCCTATTATACTCACTGTAATGTCTTCCCATCAACTCCATCCATTTCCCCACACTCACAATCCCCCTTATTAAACAGTCGGCATACATTCAGCATCCGCTGCCCCTTCTCAACCAACATTGTATCTCCTAGTAACCTACACTCTATAATTTAACTCCGTGAGTTTACTTCATATCAGTGATACCATAAAGTATTTGTGCTTTTGTGTCTGGCTTATGTCCTCCAGGTTCATCCATGTTGTCATGTGCATCCTGACTTCACTACTTCTTACAGTGAATGGCATGTCCCTCGTATGCATACACCACATTTTGTTTATCCATCCATCCGTTGATGGATACTTGGGTTGTTTCCTTCTCTTAGCAATTTTAACTAATGCTGCTAAGAACATTGATGTGCAAATGTATGCACGCTTGCTTTCACTTCTTCTGAATATATTCCTAGTAGCCGGGTCATATGGCAGTTCTATATTTAGCTTCCTAACGAACTGCCAAACTGTTCTCCACAGAGGCTGCACCATTCTGCAGTCCCACCAACGTGAAGGAGTGCTCCGATTTCTCCACATTCCCTACAACATTTGTAGTTTTCTGTTTTTTTGTTTGTTTGTTGGATGGTTGGTTTTTGTTTTTAAAATAATGGTCATTCTATAAGGTGTGAAATGATGTCTCACTGTAGTTTTGATCTGCATTTCCCAAATAGTTAGTGATGTTGGGCATCTTTTCATGTGCTTTTTGGCCATTTGTATTTCTTCTTTGAAGTTGAAAAAATGTCTGTTCAACTCTTTTGCCCATTTTTCAACTGGGTTGCTTGTAATTTTATAGTTCAGTTGTATGATCTCTTTATATAACAGAGAGAGCATACCTTGAAGGATATGTGGTTTCCAAAAATTTTCTCCATTTGAGTAGGCTGCCTTTTTATCTTCTTAACAAAGTTATTTGAATCACAGAAGTGTTTAATTTTGAGGAGGTCCCATTTATCTATTTTTCTTTCATTGCTCATGCTTTGAGTGTAAGATTTAATAAGCCACAATATACCACAAGACCTTGAAGATATTTTGTTACTTCTCTTCTAGGAGTTTTATGGTTCTAGCTTTTATATTAAAGTCCTTGAACCATTTTGAGTTAATTTTTGTATAAAATGTGAGATAGGGGTCCTCATTCTTTCTTTTACCTATGGATATCCAGTTCTCCCAGCATCATTTGTTGAAGAGACATTTCTGACCCAGCTGGGTGGGTTTGACAGCCTTGTTGAAAATCACATGACTGTAGATGTGAGGGTTTATTTTTGAATTCTCAATTAGATTCCATTGGTCAATATATTTTTATGTGAGTACCATGCTGTTTTGTTATGCTTTGTTTTCAACCACTGTAACTAAGTAATATGCTTTAAAGTCAGGGAGTGAGAGTTCTCCAACTTCCTTCTTCTTTTTAAAGACATTTTTTTGGCTATTTGGGCATGCTTACCCTTCCAAATAAATTTGATAATTGTCTTTTCCATTTCTGCAAAAAAATCTATTGTGATTTTTATTGGGATTGCATTGAATTTGTAAATCAGTTTGGGTAAAATTGACATCTTAAAGATACTTAGTCTTTCAATCTAGGAAGATGGCATGTCCATCCATTTATTAGGTCTTGTTTTTTTTTTTTTTTAGCAATGTTCTGTAGTTTTTTGAATACAGGTCCTTTATATCTTTGGTTAAGTTCATTCCTAAATATTTGATTCTTTTGGCTGCTATTGTAAATGGAATTTTTAGTTTTGACTTCCTTTTCAGATTGTTCATTAGTAGTGAATAGAAACGCTTGTGATTTTTGCATTTTTATCTTGTATCCTGCCATTTTGCTGAACTTGTCTATTAGTTCTAGTAGCTGTGTTGTGGATTTTTCAGGATTTTCTAGGTATAGGATATCATCATCATCAAATAGTCAAAATTTTACTTCTTCCTTTACCATATGGGTTTCTTTTTCTTTCCTAATTGCTCTAGTTAGAACATATAATACAATACAAAATAGCAGTGGTGATAGTGGGCATCCTTCTCTTGTTCCCAATCTCACTGGGAAAGCTTTCAGTCTTTCACCATTGAGTACATTGTTAGCTGTGGGTTTTTTATATATGCACATTACCATGTTGGAAAGCTTCCTTCTATTCCTATCTTTTGGAGTATTTTTTATCAAGAAAGGATGCTGTATTTGTGAAATGTCTTTCTTGTGTCAATTAAGATGATCATGTGATCATTACAATCAGAGAAAAGTGTTTCTTTATGTATCCTCTGTCCAGATGTTCTATCCAATACTGATAATGGTAAGTTGAAGTCTTCAACTATTATTGTAGAGACCTCTATTTCTCCCTTCAGTTTTGCACTGTGTGCCTCATGTATCATGGGGCATTCATGTTAGATGCACAGATAATTAGTATAGTTATTTCCTCTTGGTGAATTGCCCCTTTTATTAATATACAATGACCATTTCATCTCTGTCCAAAGGGGTGCTGATGCAAAGTACCAGAACTCTGTTTTTATTTATTTGGGGTAGAAGTTTACAGTCACAGGCCCTAAAGAGTCCAATTCAAGGTACCATAAGAGGTACTTTCTCACCCAAAGTCATTTGTGTCTGCGAGGCTTCAGCCTGCCTTCTTCCTCTTAAGGCTCCGTGGTCCCAGCTTCTTCCAATTTCAGTTGTAGACTGGCATAAGGCTCATCTCTCTTCCTGGGACTCATTTCTTTCCAGGCTCAGCTGCTCTGTTTTCTTCATAAGGCTAGCTATAAACTATCAGGCTCATGTCTCTTCCCTGGCCACAGGATCCTCTGTGTATCTTCTCTGTTTATCAACTTCTGTGTGAGAATCTGTTTTATCCCCACCAAGGGGGTGGGGACTGAACCCTGCACACCCAAATGATGTGGTCAAATCAAAGCCCTAATCTTAACATAATTTAATCAAAAAAATCTCAGCTGAATCTAATACAATCAAAGAGTATCATGCCAACAGGAAAAGACCAGTTTACAAACATAATCAAATACCTTTTTTGGAACTCATAAATAATATCAATCTGCCACAACCTCTTAAAACAGTTTTGCATTTAAATCTATTTTGTCCAATATTAGTATCGCTACTCCAGCTCTTTTTTGGTTACTATGCATGGAATATCTTTTTCCAACCTTTCACTTGTAACCTGGTTGATTGAATCCTTATGTCTGAGGTGAGTCTCTTGTAGACAACATATAAATGGCTTATATATATTTTAATCCAGTCTATCAGTCTATGTCTTTTGATTGGGGAGCTCAAGTCATTAACATTCAATGTTAATAATGTAAAAGGCATTACTTACTTCAACCATTTTGTCCTTTGGCTTTCTATTGTCATACTGTACTATTGTCTTTTTACCCTTTAATTTACCCTTCATAATAATCTTCATTTCTACACTCTTCTCTAAGTCTCTCACCCTTGTTTCTTCCTTTCAGGCTGTAGCACTCCCTTAGTATCTCCTGTAATTATGGTCTTTTGGAAACATATTCTATCAGTTTTTGTTTATCTATGAAGACTTTGAACTCACCTCATTTTTGAAGGACAGTTTTGCCAGACATAGAATTCTTGGCTGGCAGTTTTTCTCTTTTAGTACCTTAAATACATTGTATTACTGCCTTCTTGCCTCCAAGGTTTCCGATGATAGGTTGACACTTAATCTCATCACAGTTCCATTGTTTGTGATGCTTTGCTTTTCTCTTGCTGCTTTCAGAATCCTCTTTTTTATCTCTGATATTTGTCACTCAGAATAGCAGGTGTCCCTGGGTAGGTCTATTCAGATTTATTCTGTTTGAGGCATGTTGTCCTTTTTGGATATTGATATTTATATTTTTCATAAGGGTTGAGAAGTTCTCAGTCATCATTTCCTCAAATATTCTTTCTGTCCCTTTTCCATTCTCTTCTTCTGGGACACCGATAATGTGTATGTTTGTGTGTTTCTCATTGTCATTCAATTTCCTGATACCCTGTTCCATTTTTTCCATTTTCTTTTCTTTCTGTTCTCCTGTCTTTTCCAGTTCAGATGTTCTGTCTTTAAAAATCACTAATTCTGTCTTCAAGCAATTCAAATCTGCTCTTATGTGCTGCTAATGTATTTTTTTAAATCTCATCCATCATGTCTTCCATGGTCATAAGGTCTGTTACTTTACTTTGCAGGCTTTCAAATTGTTCTTTGTGCTCACCCAGTGTCATCTTAATATCCTTTATCTCTTTAGTCATGTTTTCTTTCACCTTTTTGAATTGATTAGGAGAGCTGTATGATTATCATTGATTAATTGTCTTAAATCCAAATCTCTTCAGGATATTTGGTTTGGTCTTTTGGCTGGGCCACCTCTTCCTGTTTCCTAGTATAGCTTGTAATTCATTGCTGATGTCTAGGAATCTGAAAATGTTGGTGAATTTACTCTGATGGCCAATTTCTCTCTCTCGCCTATTGTTTTTTATTTCACAACGCTTCTTTGGTATTTGTTTCAACTTATTCTAAGTTGTTAAAAGTGCCCAGCTTAAGTTATTAAAATAGGGCCAGGGATCCACTAATGGGGCACAGATCAGATCCAAGTGGTTGGGGACTTGAGAGAGTCCAAAAAGTAGTTTTTTTCTTACTGTAGTTTCCCAGCATGCCAGCAGATGATGCTCTCCGGCAAATCTTTCCACCACTGTGTCTCTTTCAACCTCTGCTTGCCAGTGATTCTGGTTTGGCCATAGCTAGATTCAATGAGGGCTCCACTGTCCAAACTCACGGAAGGGAAACAGCTCTCCGCCCTCTGCCATACCCTCCCTCTTCCCAGGGAGGAACACTGCCTGTTCCCCTCTCAGCTGGCTGCGGTGAGCCACTGGATTACAAAGGCTTTCTGCCTTGAGGGTGGAGGATGGGTACCATTCCTGGCTGTGGGGGTGAGCAACTCATGGTTTTCATTTCAGCCTCTTCGTCTCTCTGTCCCTTGCTCTCCTGGATGATGCACTGCACTCTCCTGGTCTTTAGATTCCCAAAGCAGGTCCCTCTGTCAGCTTTTTGTCCTTCCTCCATTGTTTTTGTAAGAGCCCTGCCTACCTACTCTGATGCCATCTTCTTGGAAGTCCCCTTTAATTATATTTTTTATCTTAAGGTAACTCCTAACAGAATCTTAAAAGAGTCTTTCTTGTACACAGAAATGATACTTAATTTTGTCATCATTATTAGTCAAGAACTTGAAATAACAATTGTGTGACGTACTAAGACCAAGTTCAAATACTGTTAGTTTTGCTTTAGTGGAAATAACTAGGTTAAACGATAAAATTCATACTCCATTGTTTAAAAAAATCATTTATACTACTTGTTATTCAGACAGTTTCCATAATATTTGGTGTATGTTTCCTTTTTAAGACTTTACAAAGTGTGCTAACAGTGTTCTTTCTCAAGTAGTTTTCAAAGAAAAAGTGAAGTCATTTTTTTAAATGCTCAGAAAACCAAAAAATCATGGGGAAAGTCATGAGGAAAATGAAGAGATATATGGAACACAATGGAAACTGAGTTTGTCACAGAATAAGGAGTCTCTATTTTATGACTATTTAGGTATGGTTGTTCAATATCTTATTAAAATAACTAATGATTGACTATAATATTTTTATTGGAGGAAAATCTTAGACATCACTAAGAAATTATCCAACTCTTCTTACTGAAGTGTTAACAGAATTATTAAAACTTCTGGTTAATATTAGCATTTTTATAATTGTGTGTTAGGAATGGCACAAGAAATGAAGAACAATGGTGCTTGAGAAATCTGATACTAAGTTGAAAATAAAACAAAAATGCAGACTACATATAAAATTATACTCACAATTCCTAGCATGTAATTGGTTAATATAAATTAAAGTGAATTACTCACCTTATCAAGTTCGCTTGTCAGCTTTTTGTTTTCTTCAATTAATAACATTTTTTCTCGTTCATACTGTTGTTTGATTTCATTTTCAAATTCTTCCCTTTCACTTTGACTAACACAATTCAAATCATAAAAAGAAAAAAGCAATTGAATTAAAAATCTACTAAAAACTTGAAATTATTTTTGCAGTAGTTATCTTGCCAGCATTATGCAATGACAAGCCTGAGAAAAATACTTTTCAAGAATTTAAAATAAAATACTGCTCATTCATTCATTTCATGCAGTCATTTAACAATATTTACTGAGAACCTATATGCTAAGGAATTGTTTTAGGCCTGAAGCATAGGTTTTGCTCTCATGAGCTTGCATTCCAGAGGAGGGAGAAAGACAATAAAAAGTAAATAAATGAATTAATTTCAGATAAGTTCTATAAAGAAAATAAAAGATAGTAACAGCATAGGTATTATCTGAGAGAGGGATGGCTAATTTAGATTGCATAGATGAAGCCTCATTAAGGCTAATGACATAAGCTACTAGAATGAAAACAATAATTGTCACCTGCTTCATGTTAATTATGTTTGATTCAAAGACAAATTAGTCACTTCCTAGTTCAACTAATAGGATTAAGAAAGGTTATTATTCCAAACTTGTGTTCATAATTTGAAATTAATTTATATTTTACTTAAGATAATTATTTGCTTTTAAAGACTTTATTTTGAAATGATTTCTATTTTAGAGAAAATGTGCAAGAACAGTATAAAGAATTCCTATATCCTCTTCACCCAGATTCTCCAATGGTTGAAGTTTTGCTATCTTTGCTCCATCACCTTCTGTCTCTATCTTTGTGTGTGTACCAATTATGAGTTTTTTTCCTGAACCATTGAGAAAAAGCTGCAGATATTATACCCCATTACCCCAAGTACTCTAGTGTGTATCTCTCAAAATCAAGGGCACTCTCCAACCTAACCTCTATACTACCTTCCAAATTAGAAAAAGTTAACATGGCTAGAGCACCACCATGCAAATCCACAGACCCAGTCAAGCTTCCCCAACCATATCAACAATGTGTCCTTTTCTTCTCTAGACTGGATCCAATACAGAAACACGTACTTTCAGTAGCCGTTTCTCGTCAATGTCTTTTGGACTAGGAGAGTTCCTCAAGTCTTCTGTATCTCTATACCCTTGATCCTTGAAAGGATACCTTACATCATTGACATTTTCAAAGAATATAAGCCATTCATCACATGGGGTAACCCTCAACTGAGTCTGCCTGATGTTTATGACTAGACTAAAGCAATTCATTCTTGGTTGGAATACCACAAATATGATGCTAAGATCTTATCAATCATTGCCATCAGAGGCACATGATGCTTGCCTGTATAACACTGGCCAAATCTCTTAGGCTAAGGTAAGGTCTGGGAACAAGTGGAGCCCAGAAACATGGGAAAGGGACCTTTGGGCAGAAACAGATGTGGCTGAAAACTCTGAATCCTCACACCCTCCTGGCCCTTCCTTGTAGTAGGAGCAGCCCCACCACTTCCTAGATGAGCCCACAACCTGAGGCAATCAGTTCTCCTTTGCATAAAATCTTGCATTAACTTCACCTGGAATAGTTGCCTTTATTTTTTATTTTTTAAAGATTTTACTTATTTATTCATTTATCCCCCCCCCCCTGCTCCCTGTGCTCGCCGGGTCAGCCAACCACGCCGTGCGGGCGGGCCCGCCCTCACCAGGAGGCCCCGGGAACCGAACCCGGGGCCCCCCACATGGTAAACGGGAGCCCCACTGATTGAGCCACAGCCGCTTCCCAATAGTTGCCTTTAAAAGGAGAGTGCTGGAGTGGTATCATCAACATGGTGATGTAGGATATCCCCTAGAAAAGCAACCCTGGAGGAGAACAGAGACTGGACAAAGACTCCTCAAACACTGATTAAAAAAAAGAAGCCTCCAAGATCAGCTAGGAGATTTTCTTTCCAGATACACCAGTCTGGACCTCTTCCCCTTTGCTAGGTCCTGTGCAGCTTGGGAGTCACAGAGGCAGGACAGCCTCTGCCATCCTGCCATGGATGCAGACTATAGAGCCACGTTAAGCAGAGAGGTAGAATCCCATGCATATTCAGGCACAGGGAGCCAAGTCCACAGAGGCTCAGGGTGGGGCACAAGCAGGTGAGAAGTGCTGCACACAAAAGGGGGAAAGGCGGGGAGAACTGCAATCCAGTTTCTGTTGGCTGGACTACCTAAACACAAAATAGACTTGTCTGGATTAACCCACCTTTCTGTATTGACGGCATCTGGGTCGCTGGGGCAGAATACCCTAATGGAGAAGAAAATGGAAGCATAAAAGACTCATAGAAAAAAAAAAAAAGGGAAGGATACTGAACAGTTTTAAGACAGGATGGGTCCCAGGACTGAAAAGTTTAAGGAAAAGGGAGCACTGAGTGAGGGAGAGAATTTAAACAATCATAGGTGCTGGGGAGAAATTTCTATATAAAAACAACCAGAACAGATCAAGATTCCGGAGAAGAAACAGAAGAAAGGAAGCATTCTCCTAGAAGTGAAACAAATGCATAAAAATGCAATCTGAAAAGTTGTACATTTTTTACGCGAAGGTTTTATGCTAAATTGTGCACAAGAATTAGATGAAGAAGAGCTGAGAAAATCTGAACACTCATGGGCTACTCTGAAGGTCCAGAATAAGTTGGAAAAAGCATCAAATAAGAGCCTTAACACAAAGTCAATCAACAATTAAACCACAGACAGGAGGGAGAAATTGATCTTCAGATTTAACTGACCAAGATAATCACATGCCTAGACATCAGCAAAAACTTACAACATACTAAGAAACAGGAAGGTACGGCTCAGTCAAGGAATCAAATTAAAACAGCAGAGAAACAGAATTTGGGTTAACTTATCAAAGATGTTCAAACAAATCTCCTGAATCAATTCAAGGAGAGGAAGGAAAATATGGATATAGAGCTAAAGGATATTAAGAAGACAATGTGTGAGCATAAAGAAGAATTTGAAAATTTAAAAAGAAACATAACAGAAATCATGGGGATGAAAGGTACAATAATGGAGAATAAAATACACTAGATGGAATACAATGGCATATTTGAGCAGGCAGAAGAAAGAATCAGCAAACTAGGAGACAAGACAATCAAAATCATATAGTCAGAAAAACAGAGAAAAGAATAGGAAAAAACTGAGCAGTGCCTTAGGGAGTTAGCTGGGTGACAGCATAAAGCACATATATATGTCATTAGTATCCGAGAAAAAGAAGAGAAGGGAAAAGGGGCAGATAAAATATATGAGGAAATAATAGCCGAACCTTTCCCAACTCTTATGAAAGACATTAATATACATGTCCAAAAAGCACAATATACTCCAAACAGAATAAATCCTAATACACCTACTCTGAGACACATACTAATCAGAATGCCAAATATCAAAGTTAAATAGAGAATTGTGAAATCAGCAAGAGAAAAGTGATTCATCACATACAAGGGATTCTCAGTAAGACTAAGTTCAAGTTTCTCATCAGAAACCATGGAGTTTAGAAGGCAGTGGTATGATATATTTAGGGTACTGAAAGAGAAAAACTGCCAGCTAAAAATTCTTTATCCAGCAAACTGTACTTCAGAAATGAGGGAGAGTTTAAAATATTCACAAATAGCCAGAAAATGAGAAAGTTCATCAACAAGCCACCTGCCCTACAAGAATTACAAAAGAGAGTCCTGCAGGTTGGAAGGAAAAGCCAGGAGAGAGTGGACTAAAGTCGTGTGAAGAAATGAAGAGCTTCAGCAAGGATAGCTAAAATAGTAAATGCAAAACCCAATAGTACTGTATCTTCAATATACAACTATTTATTAATTCCTATAAGAGTCAGAATACGATTGAAAAAAAGCGTATTTCCTGATAAGGGGCATGCAAAATCCAAAGAGGTGCTGTGAGACAAAAACAACATTAGAGCCAAAGGCACAAATAGATTGAAAGAGAAAGGATGGAAACAGACATTCCGTGCAAATATTAGCCAAAAATAGCCGGGGCAGCCATACTAATATTGGACAAAACTGACGTGAAGCCAAAAGCTGTGATAACAGACAAAGCAGGACACTATATATTAACAAAAGGGGCAATCCACCAAGAATAAATAACAATTATAAATATTTATACACCTAGCAATGGTGTCCCAAAATACATGAAGCCAACAATGGCAAAACTTAAGGGAGAAACAGACACCTCTACAATAATAGTTTGAGACTTCAAAATACCACTCTCATCAATAGTTAGAATATTTAGACAGAAGATCAATATGGAAACAGACAACCTGAATATGATAAATGAACTAGATCAAACAGACATATATAGTATGCTGCATAACAAAATAGCAGGATATACATTCCTCTCAAGCACACATGAATTGTTCTCCAGGATAGACCACATGTTGGGTCACAAAACAAGTCTCAATAAATTTAAAGAGACTGAAATTATACAAAGCATCTTTCTGACCATAGTTGAATGAAGCTGGAAATCAATACCAAGCTGAGAGCTTGAAAATCCACAAAATATCGAAGTTAAATTACACACACACACTCTTTTTATTTATTTTTTTAGGTACTGGGGGCCAGGGATTGAACCCGGGACCTTGTATGTGGGAAGCTGGCACTCAACCACTGAGCAACATCGGCTCCCCTCAGTTGGTTTTTTTGTTTTGTTTTGTTTTTTAAGGAGGCACTAGGAAACAAACCTGGGACTTCCCATGTGGGAAGCAGGTGCTCAACCGCTTGAGCCACATCCACTCCAATAACACACTCTTAATCAATGAGTCAAAGAAAAATTACATGGGAAATCAATAAGACTAATGAAAACGAGAACATAACATATCAAAATTGATGGGATGCAGCAATGGCAGTGTTGAGAGGGAAATTTATAGCACAATGATTACAATAAATCATTGTAATCACTGTAATAATTTTGGACTAGATTTTTAAATTATTTTTAATTTATTGAAGTATATATACTCATACATATACATAAATAAACAATAAGTGTATAGTAATAGTTGTGAACTTACAAAACAAACATACATAATATCATACAGGGCTCTCATACCTCACCCTACTACCAATACCTTGCATTGTGAAACATTTTTAATGATTAAAGAACATCCTCAAAATATTACCACTAAGCAAAGTATCTTACATTTGGTGTATTTTCCCCCCAACCCACTGTATTATTATTATTATTATTATTATTATTATTATTATTATTATTTTATATCATATATACCTGAACATACATAACACCATACAGGGGTCCCATCCATCAACCCACCACCAACACCTTCCATTGTTGTGAAACATTTGTTATAAATTATGAAAGAATATTGTCAAAATCTTACTACGATAGTCCATATCTTACATTTGGTGCATTTTCCCCTAACCCAATCTATTATTATTATTATTATTTTTTTTTTTTTTTGACTGCAAAAACATTTATAAGCAAATAGCTTAGCCTTCTTACATTTTGGAATAAAGCTGTGAACTTCATAACTTTGTAAAGCAAGATATAAAGCAAATACAAGAGAAAAAGTAAAGTAAAAAAAAAAAAAAAAATCATACATAATGTGCAAAATTCCCATACATCACTCTCCACTAATTCCACTAATTCCTTGCATTGTTCTGGAACATTTATTACAGATTATGAAAGAATATCATCAAAATTTTACTACTATGGTCCATAGCTTACATTTGGCATATTTTGCCATAAACCCTTCTGTTATTAAAATGATATATTAGTTTTGTACATTTGTAATAGTTCATGAGAGAATATTCTCATATTTATACTGTTAACCACAGCCCATCATTCACCATATGGTACACAATATTATATAGTCCCATGCCTTGTACAATCCATCCAAAGTGTACACTCTGTGGCTCTAACTTTCATCACAAAGTTGTGCAGTCATCCCCTTAGTAAATTTTTGACTGGTTTCCTTAGGCCAATAGAAAAAATCCCATACCCACCTATTATTTACACTTATCATTGATATAGGACCTTCTTTGACATTGATGCTATTAACTGTTGTCCATAAATTATATTAATTGTATTTTTCCCATGCATCTCCAAATTCTTACCATCTTGAAATTGTGATGTACATTTGTTTTATTTCATAGTAGAACATTCTTGTATTTGCATTATTAACCACAATCCTTGTCCACTGCTTGGGTTCACTGTTATTCAGTCCCTAAATAATCCTCTATTATTCTTTCAATTGATGTTTACGTCTTAGACCACCCCTTTCAGCCACAGTCACATTTATAAATGTTTATAAATATTATTTTTTAAATATATTTTTATGACAGAAGTTGTAAACTTACAAAACAATCATGTACATGTGCAGAATTCCCATACAACACTCCTCTATCAATGCACCAATCTGTGGTGGAACATTTTTTACAGATTGAGATAATATCATCCGATTATTACTAGGTCCATAGTGTACATTTGGCACACTTTTTCCATACTCCCCCATTAGCAACACAGTCCATCTTTGGCATAGATGCATAAACACTACATTATTACGGTTAACCATAGTCCATAGGTCACTCCAGTTGTATTTTTCCCATGCTTCTCCACCTACCCACCACTCTGCAATAGAACATCTGCTCTAGCTCACAAAGGACACTCTTGCATCTGTACCACCAGCCACAATTCTCATCCACCTCTGGGTTTACTGTGCTATTCAGTCTCTAGATTATTCTCTAGGTTTCTGTCAGTTCGCATTTACATCCCTAGATGACCCTTTTCAGCCACATTCCCATTTATAAACCAGCTGTTACTATAATGAGTTACCATCAACTCTATTTCCACACTTCTACAGAAAAGTTAATTAAAACTTCTACATACATTAAACATCAGTAGTCCATCTCATTCCTCCTCTTATCTCCTTTAAGAATCCACTACCTACCACCAGGTCTTAAAGATATTTTCCTACATTTTCTTCTAGAACTGTTGTGGTTTTTGTTTTATATTTAGGTTTTTGATGCATTTTGAGTTAATTTTTGTGTGAGGTGCGAGATAGGGGTCCTCTTTCCTGCTTTTGGTTATGGATATCCAGTTCTCTCAGCACCATCAGTTGAATGGACTGTTCTGCCCAAGCTGGGTGGGTTTGACAGGCTGGTCAAAAATCACTTGACCATAGATATGAGGGTCTGTTTCTGAACCATCAATTCTGTTCCTTGTTCTATATGTCTATCTGTATATCAGTACCATGCTGTTTTTACCACTGTAGCTAGGTAATATGATTTAAAGTCCAGAAGTAAGAGTCCTCCAACTTTGTTTTTAAGATGATTCTGGCTATTCAGGACCCCTTACCCTTACAAATAAAAATGATAATCATGTTTTCCATTTACTTAAAAAAATGCTGGTGGAATTTTTATTGGGATTGCATTGAATCTATGTATCAATTTGAATAGAATTGACTTTTTTTTTTAGAATTGATATCTTACTGATATTTAGTCTCCCAATCTGTGAACATGGAATGTTCTTCCAATTATGAAGGTCTTTTAAAATTTCTTTTAACAATGAGTTGTAGTTTTCTGAATACAAGTGCTTTACATCGTTGGTTAACTTTATTCCTAAATATTTGGGTTTTATCTGTCATATTTTATTTTCACCACTCTTTTGATACTTTTATACTTTTACTGATATAATCTTCATTTCTAGACTCTCTGCCAGGCCTCTCTCTTCTCTATTTTCTTTTCAAGCTGTAGCACACCCTTTAGGATTTCCTGCAAAGCTGGTCTCTTCGTTAAAAACTCTCTCAGTTTCTGTTTATCTGTGAATATTCTAAACTCGCCCTCATTTTTGAAAGATAATCTTGCCGGATATAAGATTCTTGGCTGGAAGTTTTTCTTTTGTAGTATCTTAAATATATCATACCACTGTCTTCTTGCCTCCATGTTTTCTGATGAGAAATCAGCACTTAATCTTATTGGATATCCCTTACATGTTATGCATTGCTTTTCTCTTGCTGCTCTCAGAATTCTCTCTTTGTCTTTGGCATTTGACATTCTGATTAGTATGTGTCTCAGAGTTGGTCTATTTGGATTTATTCAGATGGGAGTACACTGTGCTTCTTGGACACGGATATCTATGTCCTTCAATAGGGTTGGGAAATTTTCTACTATTATTTCTTCAAAAATTCCTTCTGCCTCTTTTCACTTCTTTTCTCCTTCTGGGGCACCCATGACACATATGTTTGCAAGTCTCTTGCTGTCATTTAGTTCCTTAAGACCTTGTTCAATTTTTTTCATTCTTTTCTTCATCTATTCTTTTGTATGTTCGCTTTCAGAGACCATTTCTTCAAGCTCACCAATCCTTTCTTCTGCCTCCTTAAATCTGCTATTATATGATTCCAATGTATTTTTTTTTTTTTGTACAAAACAGCATTCTTTATTTGCACAATTTAATTTCAGAACAAAAAAAACTCAATACACACAACACTCAACCTCATTGTGAAATGGGATGTGGTCCTTGCATCCTGCCTTAGACACAGGATGGGGGGGGGCGCAAAAAACAGTAGACATCAGAACTAAGTAGGACAGTGCGACTCAGGTTGCTGTGGGAGCCAGGGGGACACTATACAGTGGGTACAAGGTTTGTGGCTACAAACTCCTTATCTACTTCTTCCACATGAGATGCATCTTCATCACCCTCAAGGGGGGGAAATATCATCAGGAACAGCAGCACTGGGTTCCTCTGCTGTCACTTCATCTTCATCAATGCCCAAGCCTAGCTTGATCATGGGGTAGATGCGGTTTGAGTGGGTTTGGAGATCCTCAAGGGAGAAGCCAGAGGATAGGAGTGCAGTTTCAAACAATAGCACCCACCAGGTCCTTGACAGCCTTGTCATTCTTGTCTGCCTCAGCCTTCTGTCACAGTCTCCACAATGGGGTGGACTGGGTTGATCTCCAGGTGCTTTTTGGCCTTCATGTAGCCCATTGTAGAGTTGCCCCGAAGTGCCTGGGCTTTCAAAATCTGCTCCATGTTGTCTGTCCAGCCATACGTGCTAGTTACAATGCAACACGGTGAAGAGACAAGTCTACTGGAGATAGTCACCTTCTCAACCTTTTTATCCAAGATTTCTTTCATGAGCTTGCAAAAGTTCTCAAACTTGGCCTTGCTCTCCTCCATTTTATTCTTCTTCTCCTCATCTTCAGGTAGTTCCAAGCCCTCCTTAGTAACTGAGACCAGGCTCTTCCCATGAAACTCTTTGAGCTGCTGTACACAGTACTCATCGATAGGCTCAGTCATGTACACCACCTCAAAGCCCCGCTTCTGCACTTGCTCCACAAAAACAGAGTTGGCCACCTGCTCTTTGCTCTTATCAGTGATATAATAGATGCACTTGTGGGTCTCCTCCATTCAAGAGACATATTCAGAGAGAGAAGTCATCTCATCTCCAGACTGGGAGGTGTGATAGTGCAGCAGCTCAGAAAGGCGTCACTGGTTAGTAGAATCCTATGGATTCCAAGCTTCAAGTTTTTAGAGAATGCCTCATAGAATTTCTTGTAGTTCTCCTTGCCTACTGCCAGCTCAGAGAAGAGCTCAAGGCACTTCTTAACAATATTTTTGCAAATGACCTTCAAAATTTTGCTCTGCTCCAACATTTCTTGCGAGATGTTTAGAAGCAGATCCTCAGAGTTGACCACACCACGAATAAAGTTAAGATACTCTGGTATCATTTCATCACAGCTGTGCATGATGAACACATGACAGACACAAAGGTTGATGTTATTCTTTTTCTTCTTGTTTTTAAAGAGGTCAAAGGGAGCCTGGCGGGGGATGAACAGCAGTGCCCTGAATTCCAACTGACCTTCCACAGAGAAGTGCTTGACTGCTAGGTGGTCTTCCCAATTATTGGTAAGCCTCTTGTAGAATTCTCCATATTCCTCCTGGGTGATGTCATCAGGGTCTCTGGTCCAAATGGGCTTAGTTTTGTTCAGTTCTTCTTGGTTAATGTATTTCTCCTTAATATTCTTGGTTTTCTTTTTCTTGTCCTTACCACTATCATCCTCCTCATCTGAGCCTACATTTTCAATCTTGGGCTTCATCATCTTTATCTTCTTCTTTCTCACCTTTTTCTTCCTCTGCCTCATCATCACTGGTTTCCTTCTCTCGTTCTTTCTCCAAATAAAGGGTGGTGGGATAGCCTATGAACTGTGAGTGCTTCTTCACCACTTCTTTGACCTGCCTCTCCTCTAAGTACTCTGTCTGGTCTTCTTTAAAGTGCAAGATCACTTTGGCACCCCAGGCAATAGGCTCACCATGGTTAGCACGAACAGTGAAGGAACCCCCAGCAGAAGACTCCCAGGCATACTGCTTATCATCGTTGTGTTTTGTGATCACAACCACCTTCTCTGCCACCACGTAGGCAGAATAGAAGCCAACATCAAAATGCCCAATCATGGAGATGTCTGCACCAGCCTGCAGTGCCTCCATAAATGCTTTGGTACCAGACTTGGCAATGGTTTCCAAGTTATTTATGAGATCAGCCTTGGTCATGCCAATGCCTGTGTCCACCAGAGTCAGAGTATGCTCCTGGGGATTGGGGATGATGTCAATTTTCAGCTCTTTACCACTGTCCAACTTGGAGGGATCTATTAGGCTCTCATAGCGAATCTTGTCCAAAGCATCAGAAGCATTAGAGTTCAACTCCTGAAGGAAAACTTCCTTGGTGGAATAGAAGGTATTGATGATGAGAGACATAAGTTGGGCAATCTCTGCATGGAAGGCAAAAGTCTCCATCTTCCTCCTTTCCAAGGTGTACTTCCTCAGGCATCTTGAACAGAACAAGCTGCTGGTACCAGAGAGCACGGCGGGGAGAGACCGTGTCCAGCTTGCAGGCAGCAGAAAGGCTGCACCGGGGTGACTCCCAATGTACTTTTTTTTTTTTTTTTTTTTTTTTTTTACTGTGAGGTCCCGGGGATCGAACCCAGGTCCCTCCATATGGGAGACGGATGCCCCACCATTTGAGCCACATCTGTCCCCCCCATTGTATTCTTAATTTCATTTATTGTGCCTTTCATTCTCATAAAATCTGCTATTTTTCTATGTATGCTTTCAAATTCTACTTTGTGCTTACCTAATGTCTTCTTAATATCCTTAATCTCTTTAGCCATCTCATTGAATTTATTAAGGAGATTTGTTTGAACATCTATGATTAGTTGTCTCAACTCCTTTATGTCATCCGGAGGCTTATCTTGTTCCTTTAACTGGGTCATATCTTCCTGTTTCTTGGTATGGATTTCAATTTTTGGTTGGTGTCTTGGCATCTGGCTTACTAGATGTATTTATTCTGGTACAGTTTCTCTATTTAGTTTAGGGCTTTCTTGCCCTTTCTCCCTTGCTGGTTGTGTAGTAGGAGCCAAGGATGTAGTTGTTGCTGTGAGCTGTGGAGCCTCAAGCTGCCCTCATTGCCCCAGGGACCAATGAAGCGGCTCCCAACTTTCTCCTTTGTCAGGGGTAGGGACAAAGCCCCAGCCGTACGTAATAATCCAAGTTGTGCAAGTCTAGAGTGTAGTTGTTCAGAGAGACTGATGAAGATACACGCCCCTTTCTCCCCTAAATGGGGCAGAGATGGAGATGCAGGTGTGGGCAGCAATCTATGCCATGTAGGTCCAAAGTGACCACAGCTGCCCTGGTAGGCTTCTGACTGTCCAGCTGTATGTGCTTGTAGTTACCAGAAGAGGCTGGTGCAGGGCTGCCAGCTCCCTCCTGCCAGAGGTGGGGCTGAAGCCTAGGCTAGGGCTGCAGGCTGATTTGGGTGAAAGAAGCCGGTCCCTACCATCACTGTGATTTTCAGTCAGCCCAGCTTCCCCTCATGCCAGGGGCGGAGTTAAAATGGCGGCTACCTGCTTCTTTCCCACTTGGACAGGCTCAAACTTTAGCTGTTCTTAGGGTTATACTTTAGCCAGCTGAATTTACTAATCAGTAGCTAAAGTCCATGGCCAACTGTCTCTTCCTCCCCTGTTTTTGGGAACTGGAGCTTCCAATTCCAGCCACAGAATAGCTCCTGGGGTAGCCTGCACCACCAGAGTAGGATGATCACCAGCCTCTGCTGTGGCGTGACCTGTATTTTCCTAGAGAGGCTGGCTCAGGTCCCCCCAACTTCCTCCTTGCTGGAGGTGGGGCTGGGGCTTTTAGGCTAGAGCTGCAGTCTGGATGGAAAAAAGCCTTTCCCTGCCAGCACTGTGATTCTCAGTCTGTCCCGCTTCCCCTACTGCTGGGGGCAGAGTTAAAATGGTGGCTATTGGCCTCTTTCTGACTTGGACAGGTTCAAACTTCAGCTGTTCTTAGGATTATACATTAGCCAGCTGAATTACTAATCAGTAGCTGAAGTTGGTGCACAACTGTCTCTTCCTCCCCTGTGGTGGGAAATGGAGCTTCCAATTCCAGCCACAGAACAGCTCCCGAGGTGGCTTTTGACTCCAGTGGAGGATGGGCACTGGGCTGTGAGGCGTGGAGGGCTCTACTCATGAATCTTCTCTGCAGATGGGCATCTCCTCCTTCCATTCTTTCAAGGATGTTGCAGGATGCTCTGCTGGTCTCCTGAAGCCCAAACAGGTGCTTTAGATAGCTCTGGGTGATTACTAAGTGCCCTGTAGCACGAGCTGACTCTAGGAGCTCCTTACTCTGCCACCATCTTGCTGGTTGTTGTGAGTAAATTTATTATTATTGTAGTAATGGAAGAACTTGTAACACTGATATAAAGAAAGTGGTTACCAAAAGTTCTGAGGGGAGGGAGAGGAAAGAATAGGAGGCACATAGGGCACTGGAATTGTTCTGCATGATACTGCAATGATGGATACAGGCCACTATACATTTTGTCAAAATCTATAAAATTGTACAGTGCAAAGTATAAACTATAATGTAAACTATAGACCTTTGTTTGTAGCAATGTTTCAATATGTGTCCATCATCTGTAACAAATGTACCACACTAACGTAAGATGTTATTAATAGGGGAAAATGTGGGAGGGAAGGTGTGGGGTATTTGGAAATCCCTTATACTTTTGATATAACTCTTCAGTAATCTAAAACTTCTTTAAAAATAAAGTTTATTATATGAAAAAAGTGATGAGAAAAGTTAAAAAAAAAAAAAAAAAAAAGAAGAAAGAGCCAAAATCAAAGACTTAACTGCACACCTGGAAGAACTGGAAAAAGAACAGCAAACTAAATCCAAAGCAAGCAGAAGAAAATAAATAACAAAGATTGTGGCAGAGATTCATGAAACTGAGAATTTTTTAAAAATGAGCATTAACAAAACCAAAACTTGATTTTTTGGAAAGATAAAAAAAAAAGACAAATCCTTAGCTAGACTGACAGAAAAAAACAACAACAAAAGAACAGAAGATGAAAATAAATAACATCAGAAATGAGAGGGGTAACATTAGTACTGACCACCGCACAAAAATAAAAAGGGTCACGAGAGGATACTATGAACAACTGTATGACAACAAATTAGATACACTAGGTGAAATGGACAAATTCTTAGAAACATCAGACTCACCCGGGACAATTAACAAAATGATCATGATGGACTATCCCCCATCCCAAAAAACAAAGAAAATCTACAACTACAAATGAAATAGTATCTTCCATCTGCCCCATGAGAGCTAAGGCCCCTCTCAATCTGAAGCAAAGCGGGCATCACCATCACAAAATCCTCAAGGTTGAGGCATGAACAAACCTAAGGGGGGAATACAACCATGGACAAAGTAAACTTATTAATATTGTAGTAATAGAAGAACATTTAACACTGATATGACAGTGGTTACCAGAGGTTCTACAGGGAGGGGGAGGGAAGAATAGGTGGAACACGGGGCATTTTTAGGGCACTGGAATTAAGTGTAAGCAACAGTGTAAACTACAGACCTTGGTTAATAGCAATGCTTTAATATTTACTCATCAATTGCAACAAATGTACCACAATATTATAAGATGTTATTAATAGGGGAGGAGGTGGGAGGGGGAGGAGGTGGGAGGGGGAGGAGGTGGGGTATATGGGAATCCCTTATGCTTTCATGTCACTTTTCTGTAATCTAAAACCTCTTTAAAAATAAAGTTTTATATATATATAAAAAAATAGTATGTCGTTCAATTTCTATTTACAAAAACAAACAGGAAGCCTCAAACAACAGTGCTCCTTAGGGCTCCAGGACATCTGGACATCAGAGGCAGGGCCACAGCACCATGAAATCAACACCCCTTCAGGGGGCCCTATCAGGGAATACATGATAATCTATTTCTCCAAAATAACATAGTTACACCCATTTATAATTCCCCTAATCATGATTCTTCTACTCCTTTTATTTGAACCTATAATTTTCAGTGTACCTGTTAAGTCTATTTCACAGAGACTTAAATCTTTGGACTGTTCAAATCCTGACTGAGCCCTGAATCCCAGCAGAGTAGCAATAACTCCTACTGTCCAGTTCTTTGGGTCCCATCCCCCAAAATGGGGAGTGTTTGCAGCTGCGGACAGGGTAATTTCTTCCATCTGACCCGTGGTATCTTGGTCCGCTCTCAGCTGTCAGAACAGATGTCATCCCGGGTCCCTTGGGAATGAACAACTGCTGATGGTGGTGGTGGAGGTAGGGTAAGCATTGACCAAAGTGGACTGGTTGTTACTATGGATGCTATCTTGTGTTGGTGGAAGAACTTGTAATATTGATATGAAATAAAATAGTGGTTGCTAGGGGTTCAGAAGGGGGTGGGGAATGAATGGGTGGAAGAGAGCCTATTTGGGACAGTGAGATTCTTCTGTATAGTTACTGCAATGATGGACGTATGACATTACACATTAGTCAAGGCCTATGAACCGTACAGCACAAAGTGTAAACTTTAATGTAAACCATAGACTTTGGTTAGTAGCAATGCTTCAATATTGGTTCATCAGTTGTAACAAACGTACCACACTAATCTAAGGTGTCAATAATAGGAGTAACTATGTGTGTGGCTGTGGGGGTTATATGGAATTCCCTATACTTTTGGTGTATTTTTTGGAAATGTAAACCTAAAACTTTTATAAAAATAAAATTAAAAAAAACTACAATGAGATATTATTTCACACCTAACAGAATGGCCATTATTAAACAACAACAACAACAACAACGAAACAAAAACAAGCGCTGGAGAGGATGTGGAGAAATAGGAACACTCCTTCATTGTTGGTGGGAACGTAGAATGGTGTGGTCTCTGTGGAAGACTGTTTGGCAGTTCCTCAGGAAGCCGAACTGCCGAATGATCCAGCAATCCCATTACTAGGCATATATTCAGAAGAAATGAAAGCAAGGATGCAAAGAGTTATGTATACACCGATGTTCATGGCAACATTATTCACAATTGCTAGAAGATGGAAAACAACCCAAGTGTCTGTCAACCATGGATGGATAAACAAAATGTGATTTGTGTGTACATATAAACATACATACACATACGATGGAATACTATTCAGCTGTAAGAAGAAATGAACTGGGGAAGTATATGATGGCACTGATGAACCTTGAGGCTACTATGTTGAGTGAAATAAGCCAGACACAAAAGGACAAATATTTTATGGTCTGATATTAACTAAACATAAGTAAACTTATAGAGTTTAAAACTAGAGTACAGGTTAGTAGAAGACAGAATGTGGGTTGAGAAGGGGGAGCTGATGCTGAATGTACACAGAATGTCTAGTAAAGTTGACTGTAAATATTTGGTAATGGATGAGTTGATGGTAGCACATTATAATGAGTATAACAAACACTGCCAATTTATAAATGTGACTGGCTGAAAAGGGCAGTCTAAGGAGGTTAATGTTAATTGAAAGACAGCTAGAGGATAATTTAGGAACTGTATAACAGTGACTCTGGTCATAGATGAGGATTGTGGTTAATAACATAAATACAAGAATTTTCTTCTACTACAAGGTCTTAAGAATATGATGATACACAGGAAAATTACAACTAATGTAAGAGTAGTATTGTAATATTTTTGGAGCAAAGGCAAAGAAGATACTCTATCAAAGAATATGGGGTCCACTCTTATAAGATATGACTATGATTAGTTAATGCATTATTTTCTTCATTTCCTTCATTAACCTTGGTCATGTCTTTTAACCAATCTGTGCTCATCTATGTATCTTTCTGAACACTAGAGAAACAATTGAATTTGTTTTTAGGATTAAATGAGATAAATGTGCCTGGATACGATTTTGTAAAGTAATGCTTCCATAATTTGTTAAGCTGCCTTTTGCCGTTATTTTATATTTTGAAGTTGAAATAATAAAGTTTACTTAAAAAAAAAAAAGTTACTAGAGCTAATAAATGAATTCAGCAAAGTGGCAGGGTACAAGATCAACACATAAAAATCAGTAGTGTTTCTATACACAGGTACACAGGTGATGAGCAAGCTGAGAAGGAAATCAAGGGAAAAAATGCCACCTGCAATAGCAACTATAAGAATCAAATATTTAAGAATAAATTTAACTAAGGATGTAAAGGACACAACATACTACCAAACATTGCTATAAGTCATCAAAGAAGATCTAAGCAAATGGAAGGACATCCCATGCTCATGGGTTGGAAGACCATAAATATTATTAAGATGAATTACAGATTCAATGTAATCACATTCAAAATTACAACAGCTTTCTTTGCAGAAATGGAAAAGTCAATTATCAAAATTATTTGGAAAGGTAAGGGGCCTTAAAGAGCCAAAAATATCTTTAAAAAGAAGAACAAAGTTGGAGGACTCACTTCCTGACTACAAAGCTACAGTGGTCAAAACAGCATGGTATTGGCACAAGGATAGAGATATAAGCCAATGGAATTGAACTGAAAGTCCAGAAAAAGACCCACACATCTATGGCCAACTAATTTTTGATAAGGGTTCCAAGTCCACTCAACTGGGAAACAATAGTGTCTTCCACAAATGGTGCTATGAGAATGGGATGTCCATATGCAAAAGAGTGGAGGATCCCTATTTCACACCATATACAAAAATTAATTTAAAATGGATCAAAGAAATAAATATAAGAACCAGGATCATAAAACTCCTAGAAGAAAATGTAGGCAAGCATCTTCAGGATCTTGTGTTAGATAATGGTTTCTTTGACTTTACACCCAAAGAACAAGAAACAATAGAAAAAAATAGATAAATAGGACTTCCTCAAAATTAAAAACTTTTGTGCATCAAAGAACTTTGTCACAAAAGTGAAAAGACAATCTATTCAATGAGAGAAAATATTTGGAAACCACATATCCAATAAGGGCTTAATATGCAGAATATATAAAGAAATCCTACAACTTAACAATGGAAAGACCCAATTAAAAAATGGGCAAAAGACTTGGAAGTCATTTTTCCAAAAAATGGCTAAAAAGCATATGAAAAAATTCTGTGACAGTCTGAAGCTGGATGGACTGCAGAAAATCCTGTTCTTAGAACTAATCCATTCCTGTACATGTAAACCTACTGTAGGTGGGACCTTTTGATTAAATTACATCAGTTAAGGGCCTGTAATTAGACTGTGGGACCCAGGGTGGGTCTTAATCCTCCTACGGGAGTTCTTTATAAACAGAGGAATAAAAAGCTGCAGGCACAGGAAAAAAGCGGCAGAAACAGAGAGAAGCCTCCAAAAGTTGGAATCAACGAAACTGGGAGAAAGAAAAGCCACAGACAGAGCAGCCCAAGGCTGAATCAATGAGGCCTGGAGGAGAGGAGAGAGACTAGCGGATGCCACTGTGTGCCAGATCATCCACAGCTGAGCTGGTGGAGAAAGTTTGCCTGGAGGAAAAGGCAGAGGCTGGCACAGCCGCTGTTGTGCCTTGTCGTGTGGCATAAGTCCAGGACGGCCAGCAGCCAACCTTTGGGGAGAGAGCTATGCTTGATGCCTTGATTTGGACATTTTCCCCAGCCTCAGCACTGTAAGCCTTTAAGTTAATAAATACCATTGTATAAGTCAACTTATTTCTGGTATATTGCTTTGGCAGTCTTTAGTAAACTAAAACAGAAATTGGTACCAGGAAAGTGGGGTGCGTGCTGCTATGCACATATCAAAATGTTGGAATAGTTTTATAAATGGGTGAGGGGTAGATTCTGGAAGACTTATGAGATGCTTGAAATAAAAGGTCTAGATTGCTTTGAATAGACTTGGTAAAAATACGGATGCCAAAGATACTTCTGTTGAAGCCTTAGATGGAAAAGATGAATGTGTCCTTGCAAACTGGAAGGAAGGCGATCCTTGTTTAAAAGTGACAGAGAACTTGGCAAAACTGATTCTTTTTCTTTTTCTCCTTTGAACTGACTTTTTTTTTTTTTTTAAACAATTTGTTGAAGTATATCATTCATACATGAACATATATAAACTGTAAACATGTTCAGCAAACATCGTGAACTTACAAAACAAACATGCATAACATCACACAGGCTCTCACACATCACCCCTTACAAACACCCTGCACTGTTGTGAAACATTTGTTAACAAATTGTGAAAGAGGGGAAGCGGCTGTGGCTCAATCAGTGGGGCTCCCGTTTGCCATGTGGGGGGCCCCGGGTTCGGTCCCCGGGGCCTCCTGGTGGGGGCGGGCCCGCCCGCGCGGCGTGGTTGGCTGACCCGGCGGGCGCAGGCAGCAAGTGGGGGATAGATGAATAAATAAATAAAATCTTTAAAAAAAAAAAAAAAAAAAAATTGTGAAAGAGCATCATCAAAGTATTACTACTAACTATAGTCTGTATCTTCCTCCCCTATACATTTTTTAAGGATTTATTTATTTACTTTTATCCATTCTGCCCTCCCCCCCACCCAGCTTTTGCTGTTTTCGTGTCTTTTGCTGGGCAACTCCATGTCTGTTTCCTGCCCTCTCTTCTCATCCTTTTCCTCCTGTCTTCACTGGGATTCGATCCTGGGAACCTCCGATGTGGGAGAGAGGCATCCTACTACCGCCTGCACCACCTTAGTTCCTGGTTTTTCGGCGTGTCTCGTCTTGGCTCTCCCTTGTGTCACTCTCCTGTTATGTCATCATCTTGCTGCGTGGCTCGCGGGGCCTGGCTGGCAGCCCATGCGCCTTCTATATTTTTCTCTTTTTTTTTTTCTGTTTACCGGGAGATCCCGGGGACCAAACCCAGGCCCCCCATATGGGAGACGGACGCCCAACCACCCGAGCCACATTCGCCCCCTGCTATATCTCTTAAGTTTGACCAAAAATACCCAAAGTTACAGTCTTTTCCCACACAGGATTCTAAAAACCAGACCTAGGGAGAAAAACTAAGTTTGGGGACACATGCATGGTTTCTAATATAGCAAATGTTTAGCATACCCTGATTATCAGAAAATCAGGACAGCAAGAATATTGGCATAAAATTGATTCTTGATGTTAGATGGATGGTTGAATTTGAAAGTGTGTGATATTTCCAAACTAAATGTGGAAAGTCCAGCTTGGCTTCTCTTTGCAGCTTCTGGTAAAATGTGAGAGGAATGGGATAAGCTGAGAACTGAACTGCTGGGCACAAAGAAACCTGCTTTCAATTCTTTTGGGTATATGCCTAAGAGAGGGATTGTTGGGTCATATGGTAATTCTACACTTAGCTTTCTGAGGAACTGCCAAACTATCTTCCACCACGGGTACACCATTTTATTTTCCTACCAGCAATGAATGAATGTTCCTATTTCTTCACATCCTCTCAAACACTTAAGATTTTACTTTCTTTCTTTTTTTTTTTTTTAATAGTAGCCAGTCTAGTAGGTGTGAAATGACATCTCATTCTGTTTTTTTTTTTAGGTACCTGGGGCTGGGGATTGAACTCGGGCCCTCGTATGTGGGAAGCCAGAACGCAACCACTAAACCACACTGGCTCCCCTGAGTTGTTCTTTTTTCTCTCTCTCATTTGTTTTGCTTGTTTTTGTTTTTTTTAAGAGGCACCGGGAACCGAACCCAAGACCTTCCATGTGGGAAGTGGGTGCTCAACTGCTTAAGCCACATCTGCTCCCTCATTAGGGTTTGATTTGCATTTCCCTAACAGGTAATGAGGCTGAGCAGGGACTTGAACAGATAGGTGCACACTGATGTTCATAGCAGTATTCACAATTCCCAGAAGATGAACCAGCCCAAGTGTCCATCAATCGATGAATGGATAAACAAAATGTGGTATATACATACAATGGAATATTATTCAGCTGTAAAAAAAATAAATCCTGATACATGTGAGAACATGGATGAACCTTGAAGACATTATGCTGAGGGAAACAAGTCAGACAAAAAAAGGACAAATATCATATGAGCTCACTGATAAGAAATAATTAGAATAAGCACACAGAGTTAGAATCTAGAATATAGGTTACCAGGTGCTTAGTTGGGGGTAGGGAATGGGGAGTTAATGCTTAATTTATACAAAATTTTTATTTAGGTGGATTATAAAGTTTTGGAAACGGATGGTGGTGATGGTAGCACATTATTGTGAGTATAATTAACAGCACTGAATTATATATGTGAATGTGGTTAAAAGGGGGAATTTTAGGCTATATATATGTTACTAGAATAAAAATTTAAGAGATAAAACCCAGAACTGTACAAGACAGTGAACCCTATTGTAAACAATGGATGATAGTTAATAGTACTATGATAAAAATGTTTTTTCATGAATTATAACAAACGTGCCACACTAATGCAAGGTGTTAATAATAGAGTGATATATAAGGAGAAAATACACTCTAATGTAAACTATGAACGGTTGTGGAATTTTAATAGTCTTTCATCAACTGTTACAAAGGTACCATACTATAGCAAAGTGTTAAAAACAGAGAGGTTATACAGGAATGCTGTATTTTGAAAGTGATTTTTCTGTAAACTGACAACTTCTATAATTAAAAATAAATTTTAAAAAGGGATGCTGCTGATCATCTTCAAGTCTTATTGTGTAAAAAATACTGTACATTTTTTTTGTACAGTATAGTTTACAATTTAGATGATACAGTTTAATAATTTTGATGATATTTACCATGTCCTGTATCCATTACTGTAAGGTAATGAAAAACCTTCCCCATGACCACTAAACACCCCATTAGATCTTGACTGTTCCCTTCCCCCCAGCCCCCCAGGGCCCATGATACTACCCTCTCCCGACCCATGGAATTTTCCTAATCTACCCACCCGCCAGTGCTGCACCACCAAACCCAGGAACACCACCACTCATCTGCCCCATCCCCCAACATGCAACCACACTCTATCCCTTTACCATAGATTATGTCCATATGGGAGATGGCTCAAAGCCTGCTCTTCTCTTACTCTCCTTTGTTAACCTATCTTTCAGACAATGGTTCTCAGAGACTGCTCACTTTCCTCAGTTCAGATCAGTGAGGTCATATACTGTTCATCCTTCAGTGCCTGGCTTGCTTCACTCAACATAAGGTCTTCAAGATTCATCCACGTTATTCCATGTGTTAGCACTTTATTCCTCCTCACAGCTGAGTAATATTCCATTGTATGTATGTACCACATTTTGCTTATCCATTCGTCTGTTGATGGGCACCGGGGCTGATTCCAACTTTTGGCAATGGTGAACAATGCCGCTATGAACATGGGTGTGCATCTATCTGTTTGTATTTTTGTTTTCAGTTCTTCTGGGTGTATACCCAGCAGTGGAATTGCTGGGTCATACGGAAGATCTATTGCTAGTTTTCTGAGGAACCGCCAAACTGTCCTCCACAGTGGCTGGACCATACCGCAGTCCCACCAGGAGTGGATGAGGGTTCCTATTCCTCCACATCCTCTCCAACATTTAGTGTCTCCTGTTTTTTTAATAGCTGCCATTCCAATGGGTGTAAGATGGTATCTCATTGTAGTTTTGATTTGCATTTCCCTGATAGCAAGTGATGTTGAGCATTTTTTCATGTGCTTTTTAGCCATTTGTATTTCTTCCTTGGAGAAGTGTCTTTTCAGGTCACTTGCCCATTTTTTAAATGGGTTGTTTGTCCTTTTATTTTTGAGGTGTAGCATTTCTTTATTTATGCAGGATATTAGGCTCCTATCAGATATATGGTTGCCGAATATTTTTTCCCATTGGGTAGGCTGCCTTTTAATTTTCTTAATAACATCCTTTGAGGTGCAGAAGTTTCTAATTTTGATGAGATCCCATTTGTCTATTTTTTCTCTATCACCACTATCACCACTCCTATTTAACATTGTCTTAGAAGTACTTGCATGAGCACTGAGACAAGAAAAGGACATAAAAGGCATCCAGATTGGAAAAGAAGTAGTAAAAATTTCATTATTTGCAGATGACATGATCCTATACATAGAAAGCCCTGAGAAATCTACAACAAAGCTTCTAGAACTTATAAAGGAGTTCAGTAATGTTGCAGGCTATAAGATCAATGCTCAAAAATCAGTAGCATTTCTTTACACCAATAACGAGCAAACTGAGGAGGAAATCAGGAAAAAAATACCATTTACGATAGTAAATAAAAGAATCAAATACCTAGGAATAAATTTAACTAAAGATGTAAAGGACTTATATACAGAAAACTACACAACACTGTTAAAGGAAATCAAAGAAGACTTAAATAAATGGAAAAATATTCCCTGTTCATGGATAGGAAGACTAAACATCATCAAGATGTCTATCCTACCCAAACTAATCTACAGATTTAATGCAATCCCAATAAAAGTCAACACTGTATTTCTTAAGGAACTGGAAAAACTAACCACAAAATATATTTGGAGAGGCAAGAGGCCCTGAATTGCCAAAGACATATTGAAAAAGAAAAATGAAGTTGGAAGTATCACACTACCTGACTTTAAAACACACTACAAAGCTACAGTGATCAAAACTGCGTGGTATTGGCACAAGGATAGACCTACTGACCAATGGAACCGGATTGAGAGTTCTGATATAGATCCTCGCATATACAGTCATCTGATATTTGACAAGGCCACGAAGCCCACTCAGTTGGGAGAGAATGGCCTCTTTAACAAGTGGTGCTTGGAGAACTGGATATCCATATCCAAAAGAATGAGAGAAGAATACCATCTCACACCTTATACAAAAATCAACTTAAGATGGATCAAAGATCTAAATATAAGAGCCAAAACCATAAAGACCTTGGAAGATAATGTAGGGAAGCATCTACAGGACCTTGTAATAGGAAATGGTTTCATGAACTTCACAGCCAAAGCACGAGCAGCAAGAGAAAAAATACTGTACATTTCTAAGGCTTTAGCTGCCAGAGACAGTGATTCCACTGATGGATCGGAACAAAGTCAACTGAAAGCCTCTGGAAAGGATTCATCAGTCTAGCTGCCATTAAGAATGTCTGAGATTCATGGGAGGAGGTCAACATTTACAGGAGTTTGGAAGATGACTTTTAGGGGCTCAAATGAAGGAAGGAACTGCAGATGTGGGGGAAAGAGCAAGAAGTGGAGCTAGAAGATGTGACTGGACTGCTGCAGTCTCATGATAAAATGTGAACAGAGGAGGAGTTGCATCTTACAGATGAGCAAAAAAAGTGGTTTCTTAAGGTGGAATCTACTCCTAGTAAAGATGCTGTGAACATTGCTGAAATGACAATAAAGGATTTAGAATATTACATAAACTTAAACTGGTAAAGCAGCAGCAGGGTTTGAGAGGACTGGTTTCAATTTTGAATTTATCAACAGAGTATTTTTTAATTAAGATACATACATTGTTTTTTTTTTTTTTTCAGACCTAATGATATTGCACACTTAATAAACTATGGTATAGTGTAAATACAACTTTTATATGCACTGGGAACCCCTAAAATTCGTGTGACTTGCTTAATGGCACTATCCACGGTATTGCAGTGGTCTAGAACCAAACCTGCAGTACCTCCAAGGTATGCCTGTGCTGTTGCACCTGCTCCCCCCAAGTGTCTCTTGCTGTGGCTAATGGGGTCTCACTCTGCTTTCCGCTATAACTGCTATCAAGATCAGCAATGACCCTCACATGGCTAAATTCAATGGCCATTATTTAGTCCTTAGCTTACTTGATTCAAACCTTTTTTTTTTTTTGTCATGTTAATACACTAACTTTGCTAGATCTTCCTCTTGGACTCAACTTCTAAAAGTTGCAGTGCCCCAGGTTCTGCTCTAGGGCTTCCTTTCTATCTGTGCTCATTCACTAAGTGATCGCACACAGTGAGAGAGAAATACTTCCAGGGTTTTATTGCCAGCCTTGAAACCCAGGTGGGTCTATACAACTGCCCGCTCCATCTCTCCAGCTGGGTGCGTAAGGGGCATCTCAAACTTACCTTCATCCCAAATCTGCTTCTCCTATTGCCTTCCTCTCTACAAGGCAACTACACCCTCCCAACCGATCAGGCAAAAAACCCTTAGTATCATCCTTAATTCTTTCTCCTGCACTCCGTGTATCTAGTCTAGTCCGGTAGCAAATCCCATTATCTTTACCTTCAAAGCCTATTAAAATCTGAACCCTTCTGCAGCCACTGTAGGCCCACACTGCCATCATCTCTTGCCTGGATTATTGCAATAACATTCTAAGTAATCTCATTGCTTTGGCTCTTACTCTAATTCATGACCTAATAGAGTAACCCGGTTAAAACACAAGTCAGTACTGTACTTGTCACTTTTCTACTCAAAATCTTGCAATACTTCCCTCCAGTGGTTTTCCTTAGGCTAAATGCCTGTGTGTCAGCAGACTCCATTATCTTTAAATACGCTTGTTCTTCTTTCTGAGGAATGTTCTTCTCATACGTCTACATAGATACCTCCCTACCTTTCTTCAGTCTGTAGTGAGAAGTCGCGGTGGTGGTTTGAAGCTGTACGCACCCCAGAAAAACATGCTCTTAGACTGACTCCACTCCTGTGGGTGTGAGCCCATTATAAGCAGGCCCTTTCGATGAGGCTCCCGCAGTCAAGGTGCGACCACCTCGTTCAGGATGGGGCTGAGCCCTCTTACTGGAGCCCTTTATAAGTGGAATGAGTACAGACAGAGAGAGAAGGCCAGGGAAACAAGAAGCTAGAAGAACGAAACCCGGAAAAGAAGGGAGAGACCAGCAGAGGCCACATGTGCTCTGCCATGTGGCAGAGGAGCTCAGGGCCACCAGCAGCTGGTCTTTGGGAAGAGAGCGTCACGGTGATGCTGCCTTGCTTTGGACATTTTCTAACCCATTCACGGCATCTGCTTTAAGCAGCCCAGGACACTACAGCAGCCACCTTGTCTGAATAATCACCCCTGTCTATCCTATATATAATTTAATCCCTTTCCCTCCAATAACTCAAATTCTCCATTCCCTGCTTTATTTTTTGTTCTTGGAAATTATCATTATCTAATGCACTTCACATTTTACTTAAATTGCTTATCGTCTTTCAGCAAAACTAAAAGAAAGCTCCACAATAGGGATTTTTTTTTTTTTTTTGTCTGTTTACTGCCATATTCCCAGTGCCTAAAACAATGCCTAACACATAGAAGGCTTTAAAATATTTTTGCTGAATGAATAAAAATGCCAAACTGAATAAACTCAGCTTTCCCATACAAGTTGAGAATGACAATAATACACATGCAGTTGCCTGACATTGAGACACTTGAGTATCACTGATAATTTCCCTGCCCCCTCATTTCACACATTTGGTCACTATGTCCTCCAGGTTCTACCTTCTCAGTAGACCTTCTGAGTCCACCTGCTGCTCCACATCTTGACCATCACTACCTGAGGTCCAGCCACTCCATCTGGCACAGATGAATTCTACCTCCAGCCTGCTCCTTCCAACCCCTTCTCCACAAAGTAGAGAGACTTCCAAAAATATAAACATAATCATATCATTTTCAATCAATGGCCTCAGGATAAAGTACAAATTCCTTAGCCTGCATAATCTTGCCTCTGTTTTCCGTTTTAGCATTATTTCTTACCATTCCCATCTTACTTTTTTTGCTTAAGCCAGTGAACGGCTTTCATTTTTCTTTTTTCCTGTAGGTCACAGCACAATCTGCTGCCCGTGCCTCAACACTCTTCCCCAGACGCATCTCTCTTAATTCTGAAGTCTCAGCCTGAAGCAATGTGCTCTAGGAAGCCCAAATGTACCAATGTCACATTTGTGCCTCTTCTATGTGCCATTTGCTTCTCTATCATGCTCTCTTGTAATTTTTTATTTACCAATATTGTTTTTGGTCCCCTTGAGGGCTGAGATGTCTTTTATTCTCTAAGTATGTCCAGTATCTGACACATAAACGAGTATACAGTAACTATTTTTCAGATAAGTAAATAGTTTGATTCTTACCTCTCTCTCCTGTTTTTTTCCAATTTGTCTTTCAAAATCATAATTTCCTTGTTGAGAGCAAGTTGCTGGCCTTCTGAATCATGCAGTTCTTTCTTTAGGTTTTTAATTTCATTTGCATGTACTCCTTCTCTTTTAGACAGTTCTTCTTCATAAAAGAAATTTTTCTTTTCCAAATCGGTCTTTAGTTTACTTATCTCTTGCTGATGTGCTATGCTGCATACTCCTGGTGAGTAACTAATTTGCTTTTGCTATAGAAGTAATAACAAAATATTAGTTCACCAGTAACAATAAAATATCAAATAATAACCCCTTTCTATAATATAAAGAAGACTGTTCACATAACTGAATATTATTTTTGTAATTACCATACCCAAAACACTCTTTCCATATTAAGGCTATTAACCTCTTGCCTGCCATATGCTGCAAGTATTTTTCTGTGTGTCTTCCCTTAGAGTCTGTGCCTTTATTGGTATTTTTAAAAGTCTTCTTCACACCAAGATTATATACTTATCTGTATTTTCTGCTGGTACTTACATGACTTCTATATGGAATTATTGCTGGTGGATGGAGTAAAGGGAAATTTGACTGTATCCTTTATGTGATGAGGAACTGATGAAAGGCTTTAAGCACATTTGTGTTTTAAAAGATTAAATTGGTAGAGGGTATGGCAGGGCTAGAATGCACAGAAAGAAAATAGAGGGGGCTTTTCCAAGAGTCCAGAGAGAAATGGCAATGGTCTAAACTAACATCTCCTTCATATGCATACTAGGAAAAAATGATGGTAGAGTTTTCTCTCTGCTTTCAGTTAGAGCATATAAGAAGGAGAAATTTGGTTGACATCCACCTTTTTAGAAATTAGTAATTTTAAAAAGAAACAAGACCAAAATTAAAGGGCATGTGGCAATTTGATATTGTTTATGAATTAAAAAATAGATTTTGGATTATGTTTTTGAGCTGGTCTGTTCCTCTGGGCATATTAGATTGGATTGAATTCAGAGGTTTCATTTTTACTTGATTAAATAATGATTAAGGCTTTGACTGAGCCACCTCAGTAGGATGTTCAGTCCCCGCCCCCTTGGTGGACAGGGACTCACAGGGAAAACGACAAGGCAGAGGAGTTAATTGGAGTTAATGCTGGAGTCCCAGGAAGTAAATACACAAAGGAGCAGATACAAAGAGAAGCAGAAGTGAGGAAAGAGAGAAGGCTCCACTAGACACAGCAGAGGCCCTGGGAAGACAGACAAGGCATTCGCCCAAGAGTTTACAGCTGGCCTTGTGGAGAGAGCAGAGAAGCTGAGCCTGGAGAGAAACGAACCCTGGAGAGAGATGAGACATACCCCAGCCCAAAGCTGATATTGGAAGAAGCTGGGACCACAGAGGAAGCCTGAACCCCTGCAGACATCAACAGCCATCTTGTGCCAACATGTGGAAAGAGACTTTGGTGAGGGAAGTAACTTATGCTTTACAGCCTGCTAACTGTAAGCTTCTACCCCAAATAAATACTCTTTATAAAAGCCAACAGATTTCTGGTATTTTTCATCAGCACTTAGCTGACTAATACAGGGCATATGATGGATTCACTAAAAAGTTGGTGAAAATAAAGTAAAAATTTTCCTGTGTAAAGATTTTATATAAACCGATAAACATATTAAGACTACAATATTAAATGTGCATATGATATAAAGAAATAACTGATGAAAGAGAAAATCACAATGAGAAAATATAACCAACAAACAATTTAATAAGCCAAGAGATGCAAAAAAGCTACAACTCTTTTTTGGCCCATTATATTTGCAAAGATTTGTGGCAGGTGTTGAGGACTTGACATGATTGGATGATCTCGTTTCTAGTTCTCTGTTCTAAGAAAATGGTACAGAAAAAGAAATCAGTAATTATACTACTGCAAAACTGAAAATAAAATATTTAATAATAGTAGATATTCTTGAACTATTTCTAGTCATTAAAGTTATATTTGTAACATTTTTCTAATAACAAGTGAACATGCTTATATTATACTGTAAGTGAAAAATGCATGGTAAAAAATTCTTACAGCACACGATCACAACTACTGAAAGGTACCTCAATGGAGAGAAGATTAGTACAACCTTTTAGAAGGGCCGAAATATTTTCTAAAATGTTATATGTGAATATCTTTTGACCAAGAAATCCCACTTTTAGAAAATTATCCTAAGAAAATAATAGGATGATAATAATTATAGTTAACACTTATTGAGCAGTTCTATTATTATCTCAAATTTATAAATGTCATAGCAATTAAGTGACTTTGACATATAAATAGATTATATTTCTATTTATAGCAAAGGAATCTTACTTGCAACCACTAATCCTCAATCGTCAGAAAAAAGTTAAGCTGTGAAAAATTTTATCTACCTCATCATTTATTAACACATTTATTGAATAACCATTAAATATGTGGTCATGTGCCAGATTAATATATCTGTGTTTTCAATAATAGTTCACAGTTTAAGTGGGGAGATAGATCTGTGCTTTGAATAAATAATTATAATGACAGTGATGCTAGAGATATTTATGGAGTTACAAATCAGCACAGAAGGAGGAGGACCTAGACGTTCTGAGGTGACATTCAATCTGATTCTTCTATTTGTCAGATGAATAAAAATACTAGACAAGGTATGATTATGCAAGGAGTGGGTGGAAGGGCTAGCAGGAAATGTAGAGGGAATGGATTGTGCAAAGGTTAGAGTCAAGAAAAGGTAGACACCACTTTCCAACTATTATTTAATATTACGGAAATATTTGTTTAATCCACTTTAATCCCATTTGTCTCAATTTGACATACATTACATTACTATTGTAGCTTACCGAGCACTTTATGATGTGTTAGCTTACTTATGTATGTATTCCTTACATAAAACTGATGAGGTAGGTATTACAGATAAGAAAATTAAAGCATAAAGAGGTAGAATGACTTATTCAATGTGACACAGCTGGTAACTGGTGAGCACAGGGTCTCTGGTGCGAGGTGAGCCCATGCCCTGTCACGTCATTTCAGCTAACACAAGTACCCACAGAGCTACAGCTGAGACTCTCCTAAGCCCTACATGAGTTCTGGATGTCTAACCAGTATTCCAGAGCCGAATTCCAGTGCATCTTTCTCAGGTAGGCAGCCCTTCATAAATATTTTAATTCCCTTCTGAAGTTTCTTCTCTCCACTAAACATAGTTTTCCCTTTCCTCCCAGCATGTTTAGGTAGTCTCTATTAGTGTCCTATTGTTAAAATGAGAATTAAGAACAGTAGGTTTAAAGGACAGTTATTTTTCACTCTACACCAATGAAAGAACATAAGCTAATGCTCCTCTCAGGCCTCCAGAGAAGAAAAGTAATTAGTTTTCACAAATCTGCAATCGAGATACCTTCAGTCCCTCCAATTCGTTTTCCAGTTGCTTAGAATAGTGTTCACTCTGTTCACGCAGCTTCCTGTCTTTAGATGCTTCAACAGCTAGAGCTTCTGAATGAACTTCCAGCTTTAAAATAAAACGAAAAAAGCAGATTTCATGGTTATAATATTTTTCAAACAAAATAATGTTTTTCCCCATGGAAATTTACCTTGCAAGAGGAAGAGAACTCAACTGGAAAAATTCATATTAAATAATGTTACCAAAGTAAAAAAATATTTTTGTGTGTCAAAAATTAAAGAATAAAATATATATTATTTCACTAGGCTGAAAGGCAGCTTTACTCACTTCCCCACGGGTACTACAAAATTTGCCTGACTACTAACCTCTTTTTTGGCTCTTTCTGTTCTGCGCAGTTCTTGCCTTAAGCTTTCAACTTTTTGCACCACCAGGTCCACCTCTTCTTCCTTATCTCGGACATGGCGAGCAAGTTTCTGTTTTTGGGTGTGCAATTCTGTTAGCCGCTCATTGATCTCCATGAACTCCTGCATGGCCAGTTTCCTCTGGCAGTGTGCGTCTTTCAGCTCTTTGGATTGGTTTTTTAATCGCTCACTAGCCTGGACTAGTTCCTACAGTTTTGTAAAAAGAATATAAGTTACCAATTCTGCAAGCTAGAGACGAAATTTGGCCATCAAAGTAGCTACGATGATGTTAAGAGCCAAAATTATTCACCTCAGGACAAAAATGAGAAGAAATGAACTTTTTTAAAAGAACTATTTAGGGCATGGTATACCCTGTTTATATTTTAATGCTTCTGCTAACATGCTAAAGGAGAAGGAGCAGCTGATTTATTGAACTTCAAGTATCTTTGTTTCTACAAATAAAGATTATAGGATTGTAAAAGATAAGGGTCAAAATATTTTGTAAAGTTCAATGGGTATTTGGGAGTTTTTTCTGAAATAACTTCGAATGAGTACAAGCGATATAAACAAAGGTTACTGGTGGGGAGTAAGTCTTGGGCCAGCAGCATGGAGAGGAAGTTTGCCTTGAATTAAACTGGCAAATTTGGAGAGGGTTAAAAAGGGAGCTTAGGCTAATAGAACCACCTGCCTCCCAGCAAAGGGAGATACAAATTCTCTTTGAGGGAAAGAGCCTCAATAAAATCCAGGCTTTTCCACATTGAGAGCAAATAAGGATGCGCTCACAATCACAGATTCCTAAACACCCAAAAGACAAATAACCATTACTCGCAAGTTTACAGAAACAACAAACAATAGAAATAAACCCCAAAGGTATTTCTGTATCAGAATTATCAGCTACAGACATAAAATTGCTATTGATAAAATATGTGAGGAGATAAAGCCGGAAATCATAAAAAACAGAGAAATGACAAAGGATTATTTAAAATGAACAGGCAGACTTGTAAAATAACTTTATAGAAATTTCAGAAATAAAAAATTGAAAAAATTAGACATAATTCCAACAATATAGGAAGAAAAACACTTTTGAAGAAAAATAAACCCAAATCCAGAAATTTTAAAAACTGAAATTGTATAATACCAAAGAGAAAGAAGAGATCTTAAAAGAAACCAGAGGAAAAAAGACAAATCACCCACACCAAAACAACAACAGAAGATAATTAGACTCAGAGCAAGCATCTAAGAAGCAACAATGGAAATAGAAACGGGGAAATATTTTCAAAGAGATGAGAAAATAATTAAAATTGCATACCCAGAAAAATTACTTTTCAAGTATGAGGCTAAAATAATGAGCACGTCATTGAAGAAAATTTGTCAGAGCTTGCCACAATTCAAAACACACTAAAGGAACCTCTACAGTTTTATTTCAGGAAAAAGAAAATTCATCTTAGAAGGCAAGTCTGATATGCAAGAAGTATGGTAACCTAAGAAATCGGAAACCATGAATGTGGATATGAACAAAATAACGTCTATATAAAATTATATGATAAAAATGTCTAATTTGTAAGGTAAGGAAAAAAGATATAACTAAAATATTGATTAACAGTAGCATGTGCAATGGAAACAGCTAATCAGAGTCCAAGGTCTTTAAATTATTTGGGAAAAAGATTTTAATGATAATGAATTCAGACTTTGTTAAATATGCACAGTAAAGTTCAAGAGTAATTACCAAAAATCTAGAAAGAGTAGAGGGTAAAATGGCAACAAGAAAACAAACAAGAAAGAGAAAAAGAAACATAGACCATGACAAACAGAAAACAGAAAGCAACCCGACAGAAACATGTCTGTGCACAAAAGCAATCAGTTATAAAAGGGCTACGTGCACAGTTAAAAGCAGAGTTCATTATAACTAGATTAAGAAAAAGAAGTCTAGACTTGATTATACAAAGTATTAATTATGGCTAAGGAATGTCACTTCACAATGACAAAAAGTTCAACTGAATAGGAAGATATACCATTCTAAACTACTGCGCATTTCATCAGGTAGTTTCAAAATATTTTAAACAGAAATGGCTAGAACATCAGAGAATAACTGGTGAATACATTACCATAAGACATTTTAATTTCTCAATCACTTATAGATAAACCAAGAAGATAGGAAATTATAAAGAAAATTTAAAAAGCTCAATTAACAAGCTTCATATGTAAAATATTGTAACCAATATTGGGAACACAGATTTTTCTCAAGCATGTATCAAACATTTAGAAATGGAAAAGATAAGGCCATGAAGCAAATCTCAATAAATTTCAAACAACAGACGTCATTCAAATCAATCTCTTGAATAACAATGCAATTAAATTAGAAACCAACAAAAGATAAAACTCTACACACTGAAAATTTAAAAACATACTTATTAATAAATCATTGGTCATAGAGAAAAATCATAAAGGATACTAAAATACTTGCAACTAAAACAAAACTAAGAAAACAAAAAACAATACTACTACACATTAAAACTTAGGAATGATGTAAAAGTTATACACTTTTTAAAAGTTATACATGTTGAAAAGTTATAGTGTGAAATGTTTCTAAAGAAATTAAAGTTGAAACTTAAAATTCAATTAAAAATTAGAAACAGAACACTCAATAACACATCCTCCCTGATAGAAGAAAATTGATGAGCATGAATTAATGGGAAAAAAAACCAGAATACTGACCATCAACAAAGTCAAAGGTTTTTTTGAGAATAATCATAAAATAGACAAATATCTGGTAGCGCAATCAAAAGTTCAAGCATGAAGACACAAATAATATTAGGAAAGAAAAAGAGGCTATAGCTGCAAATATAGGATTGATTAAAGATCATAAGAGAATACCATTAAGAATTTAATGTCAATAAATATTTTAATTTGTGAAGAGAAACAAATGCCTATAAAAATACATCATCAAAACTGGAAGGAAGAAATAGAATGCCTGAATAGTACTATAACAAGCAACTGAATAAATTTCCCCATCTCCCCACTGATGGTGAATCTTCACACCTAGATGGTTTTACAGATAAATTCTTCTAAATTTCAAGAAAACAGAGCATTCCACTATACAAAATTATTTAGAGAACAGAAAAAAAGGAATGCTACCCAGTTTATTCTAATGAGGCCATATATCCTTGATATAAAAAATAATCAAGAAGAGAAAGCAAAAAAATTATAGGCCAATCTCATTCATGAAAACAAATGAAAAATCCTAAGCAAAATATTAGCAAGTCAGTTCCAATGATGTATCAAATGTATAAACACGAACTCTGGAACTAGATTCCTTGTGTTACAATTCCAGCTCCAGTACTTTCTATCCCTGTGGACTTGAACAAGTGTACATAACTTCTCTGCTTAAGTTACACAATTGTAAAATGAGAATAATAATACCTAACAGAGCTCTTATGAGGATCAAATAATCAAATATATATATATATAAAGCTCTGAGAAAGGATGCTATGTAACTGTCATCTATACTATCAATATTATTACTTAGAAAATAATACAGGCAATTAAGATTTAACCCATAGTGCAAAAGTAGATTAACATTAGAAAAAGTCTATAAATGTAATTCACCATACCAACATCCTTAAGAGAAAAATCATATAATAGGATTCAGAAAAACACATTTAATAAATTCAAGACCTATTTCTGATGAATACTATTAGCATAATAGAAAATAAGGTCACTTCCTTAGCCTGACAAAAAGTATTTGCCAAAAACTCACAGCAAACATTATTAGTGGTGAAATATGAGAGGCAGTCACTTTAAAATCAGGAACAAGATAGAGTTGCCTGCTATCACTACTTCTATTCAATACTGTACTGGAAGTTCTAACCAATGCAGTAAGAGAAGGAAAGAAAGAAAAAGTATAAAGACCCCTCAAGGAAGAATGAAAACTGCCATAAAGTGCAAAAAAACCTCAAAGAATTTCAAATACATCACTAAAATTAATAAGAAAGTTTAACAATGCTAGAACAAAATTAATGGTTAAAAAATCAGTAAAATTTTAAAGAAAGAATAGGGAGAGAAAAAGGTGTAAGACATACAAAGACTAACAGCAAAATGGCAGAAGAAAGACCTACATTATCAGTAGTTACTTTAAATGTAAATGGATTAAACTCTCCAGTCAAAAGGCAGAGATTGGCAAAATGGATAAAAAAGCATGAACCAACTATAGGCTATCTAAAAGAGACTCATCTTATATTAAAACACATAAGTAGGCTGAAAGTGAAAGGATGAAAGAAATATACTATGCAAGCACTAACCAAAAGAGAGCTGGGGTAGCTATACTAATAACAGATAAAACAGACATTAAATCAAAAACAGTTACAGGGGCCAAAAATGGTCACTATATACTAATAAAAGGGACAATTCAGTAAGAAAACATAACAATTATGAATATATATTAATCTAAAAATAGAGACTCAAAATATATGAAGCAAAGAGTGATGATTTGAAGGGAGAAATTGACAGTTCTTCATTTTAACAGTAGAAGACTTTAATACACAACTTTCAATAATGAATAGATGTGAATATTTTCGCTGTCCTGATTTTGTGATAATCGGGGTAGGCTAAACATTCGTTGTATTAGAAACCATGCATGTGTCCCCAGACCTAGTTTTTCTCCCTAGGTCTGGTTTTTAGAATGCTCGTGATAAACTAAGCCTGATTTATTATATGACCATCCTGTATGGGAAAAGACTGTAACTTTGGGTATCTTTGGTCAATTAAGAGATATAGCAGATGGAAGCGGCTGTGCCTCAATCAGTAGGGCTCCCGTTTACCATATGGGAGGCCCTGGGTTCGGTTTCCAGGGCCTCCTGCTCAAGGCAAGCCCGCCCGCACGGCGTGGTTAGCTGACCCAGCGAGTACAAGCAGCAAGGGGGGGATAAATGAATAAATAAATAAAATCTTTAAAAAAAAAAAAAAAGAGATATAGCAGGGGGATGGATGTGGCTCAGATGTTTGGATGTCCATCTCCCATATGGAGGGACCTGGGTTCGATCCCCAGGACCTCCCGGTAAAAATGAAAAAAAAAAAAAAAAATGTATATGTATATGTATATGTATATGTATATGTATATGTATATGTA
>JAKSZT010054154.1:658676-737334 GCA_026826555.1 Tolypeutes matacus | reverse complement strand
ATGTATATGTATATGTATATGTATATGTATATGTATATGTATATGTATATGTATATATGAGGTGCGTGGGCCGCCAGGCCCCGCGTACCATGAAGCAAGAGGACATAACAGGAAAGTGACACAAGGGAGAGCTAAGATGAGATGCACTGAAAAACCAGGAACTAAGGTAGTGTAGGTGGTAGGACGCCTCTCTCCCACATCGGAGGTTCTGAGGATCTAATTCCAGTGAAGACAGGAGGAGAAGGATGAGAAGAGAGGGCAGGAAATGGACACAGAGAGTTGTCCGGCAAATGGACACAGAAACAGGAAAAACGGGGAAGGGGGTATAAAAGTGGATAAAAGTAAATAAATAAATAAATCCTTTAAAAAATGTATAGGGGAGGAAGATACAGACTATAGTTAGTAGTAATAGTTTGACGATGCTCTTTCATGATTTGTTAACAAATGTTTCACAACAATGCAGAGTGTTTGTGGGGGGTGATGCGTGGGAGCCCTGTGTGATGTTATGCATGTTTGTTTTGTAAGTTCATGATGTTTACTGAGCACTTACAGTTTATGTATGTTCATGTATGAATGATAGACTTCAACAAATTGTTTTTAAAAAATAATGAATAGAACATCTATACAGAAGATCATTAACAAAATATAAAACTTGAATGATATTCTAAACCAGGGATTCTTAAACTTTTTTGATCTATAGATTCCTTTGCCAGTCAGGTGAAAACCATGAACACCTTCTCAGAATGCAGCAGCAGAGAGTCTTATGACACTCAACATTGGCATGTCTTTAAATTAAATTTTAGGATCATTCAAAATTACATTCTATAACTTTTCCATAATTTCAATACCTGGTAACTTAACACAGTTCAACACCTGTTCAAATGGTCATTTTCCCACAGTGTCATAAAACTATCTCCTCCATCCTTACCGACCTTTTTGTAGGCAGTTATCCACTGCACTCAGAACACGCTACATCAAAGTAAAAATCATACTAAGTCCACACTATACTATGTATTATTTAATAAATATATCACACCACACCAACACATCCCCACAAGAATTTTTTTTGAATTTTCAATTCAAGCTCACGGAAATCTTTCCACGGACCCCTGGACCCCTGGTTAAGAACCCCTGCTCTAAACCAACTAGGACTAACAGGCATTTATAAAACACTTTACCCAACAACAACAGAATATACATTCTTCTGAAGTGCACATGGATCATTCTCCAGGACAGACCATATTTTAGTCACAAAATAAGTGTCAATAAATTGTAAAAATATTGAAGTGATACCCTATATCTTAATGAAGGTAGAAATCAATAAGAGAATTGGAAAATGCACTAACATATGGAAATTAAACAACATACCCTTAAACAATCAATGTGTGAGAGAAGAAATCACAAGGGAAATTAGGAAATATCTTAATGAAATGAAAACGAAAATACAACATACTGAAACTTAGGGGATACAGAAATAGCAGTGCTGAGAGACAAATTTATAGCTCTAAATACTCACATTAAAAAAGGAAGAAAGATTTCAAATCAGAGATCTAAACCTCAAAACTGGAGGATCTAGAAAAAGAAGAGCAAACTGAACCCAAAGCAAGCAGAAAGAAGGAAATAACAAAGATTAAAGTGGAGACAACTGAAATAGGGAATTAAACAAGAAATACAGAGAATCAATAAAACCCAAAGCTGGTTCTTTAAAACGAGTAATAAAATTGAACAACCTTTAGCTAGAATGACAAAGGAAAAAAGAGAGGACACACATGACTAAAATCAGAAATGAGAAGGGGGTATTACAATTGACTCCACAGAAATAAAAAGGATTATAAGAAGATACTATGAACAACTGTTCAACAATAAATTAGATAACCTAGATGAAATGGGGAAATTCCTAGAAACACACAAAATACCTATATTGACTCAAGAAGAAACAGAAGATCTCATCAGACAAATAACCAAAAAGATTGAATCAGTTACTAATAACTTCCCAAAAAAGAAAAGCCAGGTCTAGATGGCTTCACTGGTGAATTTTACCAAACTATCTAAAAAGAAGTAACACCAACCCTGCTCAAACTCTTCCAAAAAATTGAAGCAGATGGAACACTCCCTAAATTATTTTATGAAGCAATATCACCCTAATACCAAAGCCGGATAAAATTACCACAAGAAAATTATAGACCAATATCTCTTAAGAATATAAATGCAATAATCCTCAACAAAATACTAGCAAACTGAATCCAGAAGCACATCAAAAGAATTTTACACCAAGATCAAGTGGGATTTATCCAGGTATGCAAGGGTGGTTCAACATAAGAAAATCAATTGATGTAATACAGCACATTAACAGAATGGGGAGGGGGGAATTGATTATCTCAATTAACACACAAAAGGCATTTAACGAGACCCAGCACCCCTTATTGATAAAACCACTTAGAAAACTTGGAATAATGTCCTCAATATGATAAAGCGCATATATGAAAACCCACAGCTGACACCATACTTAATGATGAAAGACTGAGCTTCCCTCTAAGATCAGGAACAAGACAAGGATGCCCACTGTCACCACCGTTATTCAACACGGTATTGGAAGTTCTACCCAGAGCAATTATAAAGAGAAAGAAATGAAAGGCATCCACACAGGAAAGGAGGAAGTAAAACTTTCCCCTTTTTCAGATAATATGATTCTATAAACAGCAAATCCTAAAAAGTCCACAACAAAGCTACTAGAACTGAAGTAGCAGGATACAAGATCAACACCCCAAAATCAGTTGCATTTCTGCACACTAGCAATGAACAATCTCTTCAAGAAAGATTACCAAGAAAAAAAAATTCCATTTACAATAGCAACTAATAGAATCAAAATTTAGGAATAAATCTAAGCAAGGATGTAAAGGACTTGTACACAGAAAACTACAAAACATTGCTAAATGACATCTAAGAAGAACTAAATAAATGGAAGGACATTCCACATTTATGGACTGGAGGACTTAATATTGTTAAGATGTCAATTCTACCCAAAGTGATTTACGGAATTCAATGCAATCCCAGTCAAAATCTGAACAGCCTTCACTGCAGAAACGGAAAAGACAATCCTCATATTTATTTGGAAGGGTGAGGGGCCCCAAATAGCCAAAGCCATCTTAAAAATAAAGAACGAAGTTAGAGGACTCCTATTTTTACTGTACTAAAAAAATTTTTTTAATCTATGGAACTGCACAATAGAAACAGTGAACCCTACATTAAATCATGGACTATATTTAATATAATTATAAAAATGTGCTTTCGTCAATTGTAACAAATGTACCACACCTATGAAACATGTTAATAATAGGGTCGGATATGGGAATCCTGTATTTTATGAATGATTGTTCTGTAAACCCACAACTTCTCTAATAAAACAAAAAATAAAAAACTAAAACAATCAGTAAGAAAATTTTCCAAAGATACCATTTAATATGTAAAAACAAACACAAACACATAGAGAATATCTAGGAATAAATTTACCAAATGGCAAATGAGACCTGAATAAAGTTTTAGTGAAAAACATTTTAAAGGACTTTAAATATATGGAGAGATATATTTATGGATAAAAAAACTGTGGGGCTGTAGATAAAATATTTTCATGTTTTTGCACAGTTAAGGCTTTCTGAGCAAACTTTACTGAAACCTAGGAACAGGGCTCTCGTAAGCCTTGGAAGGTAATTTATGACGGACTTAGTGAGAAAATTCCAAAGGGACTGACTTCCTGGAGCTTGGTGTTTACAGTTCAAGGGAGGAATAAGCCCTGGACCATAGAGATGTCCTGAGTTGTAGAGCTGGAGACTCCAGGCTTATCTTTCCACTGGAGTGATTTATTTATATGCCAAAAGGTTAGAGTAAGGACCCAGGGTCCTTCTCATTGTTTCCAAGAAGACTGTTTCAGAAAGGGAGTGGCAGCAGTGAAGGGGCTGCCTGTGTCTTCCGTTTAGACATGTGGATTCACTGTGTAGGGATTCCTTATCTACAGTAAACTCTCTCTGTGTGTGCTTTTATCGTTCTGTCCCTCTTTGTGTTACCCCTAGGTAAGAACTGGGGCACAGGGGAGCCACGTGGTTACTATTCACTGTAGGTAAATAATAATATGCTCTGCTCTAGAAACCTTGTATGCATTCAGGATAAGAGTAATAAAAATGGCTATAAAAATATAAAGACTCAATAATGTAATAATGCCAGTTCTCCAGTAATTGATCTCTAGATTCATACACTTTCTATCAAAATCCCCCATCCCAGTTTTCAAGACACAGAGAGTTGAGAAAAAGAGCCACACATATATGGAAATATGATATACACAGAGGTCAACATTATACAACACTGGAGAAAGAAGGGCTTATTTAGTAAATGAACAAGTGGCTAGCCATATGGTAAAAAAAAAATCCAAAAGTGGATCTTTATCTCACATGATACGCAGAAATAAATTTCTGTTAAAATATAGACTTAAATATGAAAGACTAAATAAAAACTTTTGAGATAAAAATACAGGAAAAAAATTTTACCTCAAATTTCTTATACAAGTCAGCAAAAATCTTACACAGTGATAAAAAATTAAGACTGATAAATTTGTCTACATTGAAACTGAGAATTTCTGTTCATCAAAAGATTCCATAAAGAGAGTAAAAAGTTAAGCTACTAACTGGGAAGTAATATCTGAAACACACACAATAAACAAAAGATAAGTATATCCACAGATTTCAAAAAACTTTTACAAAGCAACAAGAAAACCACCAAAAAAACCCAAAACAAAACAGAAAAATGCACAAAGGATATTAAGAGGCATTTCACACAAGAAATATAAATGATTAGACATATGCAAAGGCACTCAACCCTATCAGTACTTAGAGATATGTAAATTAAGACCATAATAAAATATCATTTTAAGCTAAAATACCAATTTAGACTAGGCTGGCCAAAAATGGAGTCTGGTACTACGGAGTACTGTTGGGCACAGTCACTCCTACACGCTGTTGGCAGGGGGGGTAAGTTAAACAACCGCTGGGACTGCTTATGGCTTGATCCATCTATTCCTAAGCACGACTACGTGTGTGTGTGTATCAGGATGCATGTACAAGACTGTGCACAGCTGCATCTTTACAATAACCATAAACTACAAACAGCCTAAAGGTCTGTGAACAAAATAACGAATATACGAGTTGTGGGATGGCCACATAATGGTAAATTATAGAGCAGTTAAAATGAATTAGGGAGCAGAAGTGGCTCAAGCTATTGAGAACCCACCCCCCACATGGGAGGTCCCAGGTTCCATTCCAGGTGCCGCCTGAAAAAAAACCAGACGAGCATTCAATGAGGAAAAAACAACAATGAGCAAATAGACAAGGGAGTCATCTAGGGGGAGAATAAAATGAATTTTGAATTAGCTACAGCTACATGGATGAATCTTAGAAATATAAGGCAGAGTGATAAAAGAAAATTGTAAAAGACCATATATTCATGCTATTATTTATACAAAGTTCAAAATGAGCAAAACTAAGTAATAGATTGCTTTGTGATGCACTCATGTGATCTTTTTTTTTTTTTTTTTTTTTTTAAGTAAGGGAATGATTAACATAAAATTCAGGAAAGGAGTACCACTGGCAGGAAAATGAGGAGAAAGGGATAGGAAATGACTACCTAGGGTGATATAACAAAACAAATGTTCTGTTTCTTAAGGTAATTGGTAGGTTCAGAGGTGTTTGTTTTGTTACTGTGCTTCAAAACTTGTATAAGTTACATTTATTCTTTTATATGCACCAAATGAAAAAACCTTTAAAGAATATCTACTTCCTATAGGATATTAAGCAAATCACTTAATTTTCTTGATTGGTATAACCTGTCACTTTTCAGCACTACCCTTCTCAAAATATATTAAAAGAATTTTTAATTTTAAAACTTATTAAAATTGGAAAATACCCGCTACTTTAAATGTAGACATCATATCCTCATTCTTATTAGGGCAATTAACTTTTGTAGTAATTCAACCATTAAATACAAAATAGTAACCACTAATATTACTACATATTATAAAAGCAAATAAAACATCTGTTATATACATACAAAATATTAAATTGGCCATGAACTTAAATGGATCTATACAAAACACTGCTTGAAGTTTCATTAAGAAAAAAGTAAAAATAAACTAATTTAATCTCTGCGAGTCCTTTCGATTAGCATCACGAGCAAAAGGTTACCTGTTTTAAGTGCTAAGAATATGGTGATACACAGGAAAATTATCACTAATGTAATTTAGTTAGCAGTAAAATTGTAATATTTTGCATCCTTGGCAAAGAAGATATATCAATTCTAAGGGACAATGACAGGGGGTATAAGGTGGTATGTGATTTTTCCTTTTGGAGTAATAAAAACATTCTAAATTGACTGAGGCGATGACAGCACGACTATGTGATGAAAACGAGCCACTGAGTGCACACTTTGAATGGACTCTCTAACACAAGGAATCCAGCGGTGGAAAGTGGACTGTGGTTAACAGAACAAATATGAGAACATTCTCTCTTGAACGATAATAAGAGGGTGTTAAGAAATGGGTGGGTTGGGAAAAAATACACCAAATGTAAGACATGGGCTAGAGTTAGTAGTAATATTTTGTTGATGATGCTCTTTCATAGTTTGGAACAAAATGTTTCACCACAATGCAAGGTGCTGGTGGTGGGAAGAAGTATGGGAGCCTTTTATGTTTGCTTTGTGAATTCACAAGTTTTACTATATACGTATTATTTGTGTATGTTCATTTATGAATGACACACTTAAATAACATTTCATTTTAAAAAACGGTTACCTGTTCAAGTTTTAATTCCTTCCATTTCTTTACTGGTAACAAGATACATAAAACTTCTCCTGAAGGACTTCATTGTATATTGTCGATATATTCTACTTACACCATTGAATATAATTCATATCACTGATTTCTTCTTTGCAAGTTGGTTAGTATTAGTCCAACATTGGTTTGTTTATGAAAGCCACAGTATATACAGCATGTGGTTCAAGTAAAGCATTTTTCTCTAGCACCTAAATGTGATATTCCCTTTGGGCTGAGTTACAGAGCTTAGCTATTAATGAACTTTGTTGATGATTATAATGCTGCTTAAGTTTTACACAAAGTTCTAATGAAAATGACTTTAGTTTTTTGTATCCATGCTGTTTTGAAAGATAAATTGTCATTAAAAAAGAAATCATTAAATCTGTAAAGAAATTTTAGAAATTTCTTTTAAGAATGCTCATGTCAGTAAGTTGAAAAGAAAACATACCTGTATTCTTTACTTTTTCCATAAGTATGAAACAGATTGTACTATGCTCTTATTTCTTCATAATATTCCTTTTTCAAATAACATTGATATATAAAACTTACTATATATTATTGTAATTCATTATGAATGTGTTAAGTATACTGATTAAACAAATAAGAATTCAGAAAAGGTATCAATCTAAATATACATTTTTACCTTATTTAGATCTTCCCTTTCTTGTTGTAATGTTTTGATCTGTTTTTCATAAGCTTTGATTTGTCTAAAAGCATCATCTAGTTCTTGCCTTATAGAATTAGCTTCTTCAAGTTGCTGTTCCAAATGACTCGATTCTAAAAAAAAAAACAATGTTTCCTTTATTCAAAACAACTTTAAAAAGAGAAGTATTTTGAATTTGGTTTTAAACTTACTGACACATCCCATTATGATGCAAACCAAATGAAATGCCTATTAGGACACTGTAAAGATGGTAAATGGCTTATTCCAGTGTGAATATGATTTATGTGCAAAAATGCCTTACATATCTATTAGGAAAACAGACCATACCTTCAAAAACAGCACCGTCAGAACCACCTAAAGCTTCAAACAAAAAAGAACATAACCAACTAACCAAACAAAAGGAGTTTTTTCTACTGTTGGTAAGTATCCTTGTGCTGACATTAGTAAAACTACAGTAAGACGTCCTGCTCAACGGACAGTGTGTCCTGGTTGCAGGCACCTGTTTTCAGCAGGACGGAACCAGCACAGGGTTCCACAGTCCGCTGTGGCTAGCAGGACATTGGCACTCAGAGGCAGGGCTGCGGTGGCCTCTGGAGCCACGAAGGGTCTGCTGATGGCCACCACAGTGTCCCTCCAGGTGGCCCTGGAGCGGCTCTGTGGTGCTCTGCTGGTGATGCCTGAAAGCCTGAGACAACGCCCAGTTCTCCTTGGGTTTCCCTGGGAGATCCTGGTAGGATCCGCTAGGGATGTCCTTGCAGTAAAGTGTGGACATGCTGTGTGGTGGCAGAGAGCTAGCCAGAAGGATTTCTGCCTGTGCTGAAGAACATCCTAAAGTTGGTAAGAAGATGGCCCTGACAACGCCGGCCGGCGAAGCCCTTGAGTCCTCCGTGGTGGAGGCTGGACCTCTGACACTGCAGACTCTGTGTCTGGCAGCACTCAGTACAAATCTGAACAGCTCTCCAAGTGAGGATACAGTAGACCTTCCAGAAAAAAACAAAAAACAAAAACAGAGAAAAGCAAGCCCTAAACCTTCACCTCACGGAACGAGAGCTCACGTTCAAGCACAGACTCGGCTGCTCCACAAGGCCCTGAAGGCATCTCGGATGGATGGAGAACAGCTTCAGAAGAAAGTAACCCTCTGAAGACATTTATCTTCAGCAATCCACAAGTGACTGACCAAGAAGCTGTGCGATGGAAACAAAGGGAGCAAGAAATGAAGGAAGAGGTAAAAGTGCTTCAACACCCAACGCAGGAGTGAAGAGGCTGTGCAGGATAGAGAGAGTCAGATAAAATCTCTCAGTGAAATTGAGACAAAGATCATAAATTTGCCTGGTCACTTAAGAGAAACTAACATGGCTGATGGCAACTTGGAATTAAGAAAAGAGGGTATCAGAAAATGGAGAACACCTAAGTCTATCAATTGGCAGTTGATCTGAATAAACTTATTAATATTGTGAACTTAAATGTTTCCTCTAAAAGGCTGGAAGGAGAAAAACAAGAAACATTCAAGTATGTAAAGAAAATCGAATAGGTGAAGAGCTGACAGGGCACATAAAACATCTGCAGAATCAGCAAGCATCTCTGCAGTCAGAATTTGCACCTGGGAAATAAGATTGAACAGCTTCAGATGAAACTTCAAATCCTTTCTGAGGTCCATCAAAAACATGTGCTGTACGGGAGGAGCTCCCTCGAGGAGGAGCCTTACTGCTCAGAAACAGAGAAGACACTTCATGAAGTGCAGAGAAACGTGGACTTCCCCTATCAGAAGCGCAGCTTCTACGGGGAGATGGCTGAAGACAGGGACAAACAACTGGAAACAGCCAACTCCTTCTATTACAACCAGGTTATACACTATGAGAAGAAAGCTCAAGAAAGGGGACTGAAAGCTGTCTGCTGAGAGGAAGCTCAATGAGCTAAGAAAGAAAAATGATTACAACAGGGAGGTGCTGATAAAAGGGGAGTTGGAGCCCCAGTTTTTCCCAGGTGGCCCTCCTGCCCCTAACATTCCAATTGGAACCTTCAGGTGCCTGAAGGTTTGATTCACTTTTCAAAGCTGCTGGCTGCTGCCCTTTGTCAACTACAGCAACACATTTGTCAAGGATTTCACTCTTTAAAAGTAATTTTGGGGAAGTGGATGTGGCTCAGGTGACTGAGCTCCTGCCTACCACACGGGAGGTCCTGGGTTTAGTTCCTGGTGCCTCCTAAAGAAGACAAGCAAGACAGTGAGCTGATGTAATGGGCTGGCGCGGCGAGCAGGCACAACAAGCTGACATAACAAGAGACACGAGGAGGAAAACATAACGAGACACACAACAAAGCCAGGAGCGGAGGTGGCTCAAGCAATTAGGCGCTTCCTTCCCACATGGGAAGTTCTGGGTTTGGTTCCCGGTGCCTCCTAAAAGGAAGATGAGCACACAATGAACAGAAACAGCAAATGCAAACAACAAGGTGGGGAGAAATAAATAAATAAAATAAATCTTTAAAAAAAAAGAAAAAAAGAAAATCAATGTTCCTCTCCTAATTGGGAAATGTTAAGGTAAAATAAAATAAAATAAATAAAATAGGGATTTTGATTGCATTTTAGTTTTGCAGCTGTCATTTAATTGATGTTCTTGTTGAATATTACTGTACTTTCTGGGATAGTATTTAACCAATAAATATTTATTTAATATAAGATATATAGTAAGAGTATTTTGTTTCTAATATTGGGCTCGTTGTAGTTTTTGTGACCGGTTTATTATTACTATACTTACATAAAGATATGTTTTGCAAGGAGTGACTGTCACAGAGGTCTCTCTACGCTGGTGATGCTCCAACGGCTTGCAAAGCACGGCAGCAGAAAGCAGAGCACAGAACTGGTGGGGAGGCGGGACTGGGGTTCCAGATCACCCAGCCCAGATCCAACCCGCACCCCCTCTACTTTTCTCTCATCATGCTTACAACGTTATTTGAAGAGTACTCTCTGATTTTTAAAAGTAAATATTTGAAAACTTCTAAACTAGACCAGTCCATCAAGGTTTCTGAAGAAACTGAGGTCCAGGGATTTGAAAACAAGTCCCAGAGCTGAGGCAGAGGCCTCCTCAACTTAAAATATAACGTAATTAAATAGCATTTCAGGTTATCAGTTCAGAGAAGCTTCTATGTAACAAGACAAAATGATTAATTTTAACTATGATTAACTCAAATTTAATAAATTGATATTAAATATTTCTGGCATCAAAGATAAGCTAAAAGTGGGAATTTTTCTTACACAAAGACTTAACTTAAGAAGTATCTGGTGGGAAGCAGATGTGGCTTAAGAGACTGAGCTCCTGCCTACCACATGGGAGGTCCCAGGTTCAGTTCTTGGTGCCTACTAAAGAAAAGACGAGCAGACACAGAGAGCACCCAACAAATGGACACAGAGAACAGACAGTGAGTGCAAACAACAAGGGGTGTGTGTGTGGAATAAACAAATACATCTTAAAAAAAAAAAAAAAAGAAGTATCTGGAGGAACACTAGATCAAAGCTATTTGGATACTTTTTCTTCAGAGCCAGGTTTAAGGCAGGCCCCTCATCAAGCAGATGTTTAGAGGTGCGTCTCTTTTGCCCAGTTCTTCTGTAAAGATGTCAAACTACATAAAGTAGCCTAGAGCTAAGGATGAATGAGACACAACGCAGTCTTCATCCTCAGTCATCACTAACCCTCTAGTAGGTAGTCTAATTCCTGGTACACAGTAGCAATTCCATAAATATGTGTTGATGGATTTAATTACAAGTGAATGAATGAATGAATGAATATTGAAAAGACAGAATGGAACTAAGGACATCATGGAAACTAGCACACGAGCAAGACGAGACAGCTGGCAAGGTAAGAACACTGAAAAAGGGATTTAACCTTTCTCTTAGTACTAGTTTCACTACTGCTACTCCACCCCCGGGGAAATGCCCAGACATAATGAGTAGAGAGCAGTCCTACAGCACTGAATTTACAGAGGCATCATAAAGGAAGGACATCGCAATCAAGGGGAATTTTATGGTAATCAATTTCCCCAGTTAGGCTGACTCTTCCCAGGGGCCATTTATTTGTAAGTAAAGGATGAAAATGTGTTGGGAACTGCCTGTACAGATACAATGTAGCAACTATTTATGCTTCCCAAAGCAACTGTATATGCTTCCCATCCTTTTGTACTCATTGGGTTTTACCTATATGGGTTCAGCAGTAAAGTATAAAGAAAGAATCTATTATTTTGTTCTTGTAGAAATATAATATACAACAGATTTTTCCAGTATGTGCCTAGATATTTATTCAATCATTCAAGAAATATTTTTGCATGGAAATTATGCATAGGAACTTTTGCTGGGTACTAGAGACAATCTGGTAAGCAAGTTATTTTTATCAAGGAACTAACTCACAGACTAGTAAACAGACAATCATGATCATGCTGCGAGTCATGAAGCACTTTGGGAGTGAGCACAAAGCTTGATGGTACCTTTTCTTTAAAAAGGTGCCTTAGGGAGGGGCAAGGGAAGGTTTCTAAGAACTGTTTTTTTTTTTTCTCTTTTTTTGTTCCCCCTCCTCTCCACTCTCTCCCTTCATTTGGCAAATATTGATTTGGGGACTTTTATGTGCTATGTACTATTATATGCACTTGAGCTATAAAGCAATGAAAAGTTTAACTCTCTGTTTTCAAGAAGGTTAGATTCTAGTGGTACAGGGACAGAAATGAGGCAATATACAAAAAAGAAGAGGAGGAGAAGAGAAGACACCGTTGTACATTAGGTGGAACTATAAGTAGTTCAAGATGCTGGGAACTCTAGTGAGTGAGGCATAGTAAAAAGAGGGGAACCTGGAGCGGTAAATACATGTAAGACAATGAAGGGCCTTATCATCAGAATTGAGATATTCTTATTTTATCCCAGAGGCAATGCTGATCCATTGAAGGGATTTAAGTATATGTATATTGGGGCTGTGACATGATCAGATTTGCATTTTAAAATCTTAATTTGGAGACTTCTCATTCTTAGAAGATGGAATAGATATACTTTTCCCTATTTCTCCCATTAAGTACAACTAAAAAGTGTTGTATGTATGTTTGTATATATGTTTACATCATACATAAACCTAAGATGATTCTAAAAGATAGAGAGACTGACAGGCTTGTGACCTTGACATCTGAGAAAAACACAGTGATAAGATCCCTGGATGTTCTTTTTGGCTCATATATCCCAGACTTGGAGATGAAGAAGTTGGCAACCGGAAACAACAGACACAAAGAAAAAAAAATCTCCAACAAAAGGCTGCTTTATTGGGGAGCAGATGTGGCTCAAGCAGTTGAGCACCTGCCTCCCACATGGGAGGTCCTGGATTCGGTCCCTGGTGCCTCCTAAAAACAATAATCAGACAAGCAAACAAATGAAAAAACCAACTGAGGGGAGCCAATATGGTTCAGTGGTTGAGCGCCAGCTTCCCACATATGAGGTCCAGGGTTCAATCCCCAGCCCCAGTACTCAAAAAAAAAAAAAAAAAAAAAAAGAGCCTGTTTTATCAACCAAAATGACCAGAAAAGTATCAAATTATCAAGACAGAAAGGGGTTAGAAAATAACAGTTCCACTCACATTAAACCATCACAGAAAAAAATGGCGGCCTCCTCACACCCATGCCAGGAAAAGACGAGTGGGGAGCTAGACTTCCAAACACGTTTGCCAGCCTGGTGTCATGGAGGCAAAACAGGGAGCTGGGAGGTTCGTCCCCACTGGGCAGTGAAAAGACCCCTCGCTGCCATGTCAGTGCAACCACCTGGCAATCCTTGCCTCCTTTGCCACACCCAGCCTCCCCTCTTCCCCAGCGGGGTGATGCCAGGGCAGGTAAGAACGCTCACCACTGCCCGGCGGTGACGAGGCCGCCCACTGCAGCATCAGCGGGCCTGTGGGGGCTGGAGCTCCCTCTTCTGCTCCACAGCCCTGAGTTCACACCCTCAGATGTCAGAGGCCAAGTGCAGAAACTGGACTTCTCAACCTGGTCACAGGGCAGAGCTATCAGAGAAAGCCAGCTAAAAGGAAAGGTTGAAATCCAGAGTTTCAAAACATAATAGGAAGGTCCAGGTTTCAACTAAAAATCACTTGTCACATGAAAAACCAGGAAAATCTCAACATGAATGAGAAAAGACAATCAATATGTGCCAGCACCAAGATGGCAGAGATGTTAGAATGACCTAAGACTTTAAAGCAGCCATGATAAAAAAGATTCAACCAGTCACATTCCTCAAAGAAATGAAAAAAAAATAGAGGGCCTCAGCAAAGATACTAGAGGTCTCAGGGAAAAACAAACATATAAAGGAGAATGACACGGGCATTTTAGAAATGGGCACTACAGTAACCAAAATCAAAAGCTCTGTGGAAGGGCTCAGCAGAAGAAAGAAGGGGACATAGGAAATAATTAGTGAACTGGAAGATAAAGCAGTCTAAATTAACCAATCTGAACACAGAGAGAAAGAATGGAAAAAAATGAATAGAGATTCAGGAACTTATGGCATGATAAAGAGAAAGCTACTGTAACCGTTGGCCAATTTGATGTAATTATGAATTCTAAAAATAGAATTGGATCATGCTTATAAACTGATCTGTTAATCTGGGCATGATTAGGTTATGATTAGGGCATTGAGCCTCGCCCCTTGGTGGGTGGGGAATCAAATATAAAAGGCATGGCAAGAACAGTTTTGAGAAGCAGTCTTTTGAGAAGCAGTTTTGATGTTGGAAAGGCCCCAGGAGAAGAGAAGTGAGCCGTTCGCCTGATCGTCTACAGCTGACCTTGTGGAGCAAACAGGAGCTGAGCCCGGAGAGAAACGCAGCCCCGGAAAGAGAGGAACCCAGAAGCCTGAACCCTGGCAAACGCTGGCAGCTGTCTTGCTCCAACACGTGGCAATGGACTTTGGTGAGGGAAGAAACTTAAGCTTTATGGCCTGGTCTCTGTGGACTTCTACCCCAAATAAATACCCTTTATAAAGACCAACCCATTTTCGGTATTTCACATTAGCACACCTTTGGCTGACTAATACAGCTACTATGAATACAATTGGAATCCCAAAAGGAGAGGATAAAGTAAGCAGGGCTGAAAAGGCACTCTCAGAAATAATGACTAATAACTTCCCAAATTTTTTTTTTTTTTTTTACCGGGAGGTCCCGGGTATCGAACCCGGGTCCCTCCATATGGGAGACGGATGCCCAACCAGTTGAGCCACATCCGACCCCATAATTTCCCAAATTTAACAAGAGAAATAAACCTACAAATTCAAGAAATCGAACAAATCTGAAACAGGATATATCCACAGAAATCCATGATAAAACACATCATAATTAAACTTCTGAAAACTAAACACAAAAAATCTTGAAAGTAGCCAGAGGAAAACAACACCTAATCTATAAGGAAAAAATACTTAGACTGATACTGAATTTCTTACAAGAAATAATGGAGAACAGAAGGAAGTGGCACAATATTTTTCAGGTGTGTTTTGAAATAAAAGAATTGCTAACGAAAATACCCTTTGGAATGAAGGGGGAAAATCAAGAAATTTTCAGATGAAGAAAAACTAAGAAAATATGGTACCAGCAGACTTACCCATAAAAAATGGATAGAAAAGATCTCTGAACAAAAATGAAATGATAAACAAAGGAACACTTGAAAATCAAGAAGAAAAAACACAGTAAGCAAAAATATAGGTAAATACAATAAGCTTTTCTTATCCTTTTGATTTTTCTAAGTTATCGTTTATGGTTGAAGCAAATATTATGACCTTGTCCGATATGTTCTATAATATATGTAGAGGAACTACTTAAGACAAATATAATCAGGGACTATAAATGGATGTAAACTTCACTCTAACTGGTAAATGATGACATAATATCTAGAGAAACCAGTAAAAAAAAAAATCTATACAAAGAAATATAATCAAAGCACTATGTAAATCAACTAAAATGGAATTCTAAAAATGTTCAAGTAAACACAGGAAGCAGGAAAAAGAAAACAGATAAATGAAAAACAGTATAGAAAGCAAAAAAATAAAATGGCAGACATAAACCCTAACGTATCAATAATTATATTAAAAGTAAATGGTCTAAATACAACAATTTAAAAAAAGAGATTGGTAAAGTGGTTACAAAAGGTGACAAGGAAAATGGCCAACAAACACATGAAAAGATGCTCAATATCATCAGTCAACCAGAAAATGAAAATCTAAACCACAATGAGATACTATTGCTTATCCACTAGGAAGCCTATAATTTAAAAAACAGATAATAACAAATGTTGACAAGGATATGGAGAAATTGGAATCTTGTACATTGCTGCTGGGAATGTAAAATGGTTCAATTACTGCTGAAAATAGTTCGGCAGCTCCTCAGAAAGTTAAAAATAAAATTACTATATGACAAAGCATTTCCACTTGAGATATATGCCCCAAAGAACTGAAAACTGGTGTTCAAACAAATAATAGTACATTGATGTTCACAGCACCACTATAAATAATAGTCAAAATGTGGCAACAACCCAAATGTCCATCAACAAAGGAATGGCTAAACAAAATGTAGTATACAGTGGAATATTACTCGGCAAAAGGACTTAAATACTAATACAACGTGGGTGAACCTTGAAAACATGATGGTAGATGAAAGAATCCAGATATAAAAGTTCACACATTGCATGAATTATTTATACAAAATATCCACAATAGGTAAATCCATAGAAACAGTGGATTAGTGGCTGCCAGGGACTAGGTAGGAAGTAGTGACCGTTTAATGGGTATAGAGTTTCCCTTTGAGGTAATGAAAATATTTTAGAACTAGATAGAGATGATGGTTGCCTAACACTGAATGAACTACATAGCTCTGAACTGTATACTTTAAAAAATGTGTTTAATTTTAGGTTCTGTGAATTTCAACTCAATTTAAAAATGCTATTTAGATAATTCATGTCTTGGCTTGGACTTATGTACCCCAGAAAAACATGCTCTTAATCTTAATCCATCACTGTAGGTGTGAACCAGTGTAAACAGGACCTCTAGATGAGGTTCCTTCAGGTAAGGTGTGACCCAGCTGAATCAGGATGGGTCTTAATCCTGTTACTGGAGTCCTTTACAAGCAGAATGAAATTCAGATGCATAAAGAGAAAGCCAGAAGGAGCAGCCAGAAGCTGAAAGCCAAGGGAGCTGGGAAGAAAAGGAAGAAACAAGGAGAGGCCACCACATGCAATGCCACGTGACAGAAAAGCCAAGGACCACGGATCAGCAGCAGCCTGCCCTAGAGCGCCACTGCACTCCAGGAGAAAGCACTGCCTTGATGGTGCCTCGGCTTTGGACTTCTCTGAGCCTCAAAACCACGAGCCAATTAATTCCCACTGTTTAAGCCAACCATTGCACAGTATTCAGGTCAGCAGTTAGGAAACTAAAACAGTTCCATTACATGTTTTATGCTTAAATACATCCAACCATACTTTACAGTGTTAAATTTAAAAATTAAAAAAATTTCAAATCCAATTTTAATTAAAGCAGTCATCACAGATCAGCAGAATTAAACATTTAGCAATAGATACATTTTTACTAAGAATTTTGATAATAAAATTACTAGTAATGAAAAATGACTTATTAAGAATCGGGAAAAAAGAATAGAATATTCAACAACATGAAAATTTCCTTTAGATAACAATGGCTAGCAATCACTTCTAAAAAGTAATTTCATTAATTTAAAGAAATTTCCCTGGGAATGTAGAATGGCACAACCTCTGTCGAAGACAATTTGGTGGGACCTCAAAAAGCTGAATATAGAACTGTCATATGATCCAGCAATCTCATTAGCAGGAATATATTCAGATCTGAAAGCAAGGATGCGAACAGACGTTTGCACACTGATGTTCACAGCAGCATTACTCAAATATGGAAACAGCCCAAGTGTCCATCAACCAATGAATGGATAAACAAAATGTGATATATACATACAATGGAATACTCTTCAGCTGCAAGAAGAAATGAAATCAGAGTGCATATGACAACATGGATGTACCTTGAGGATATTATCTTGAGTGAAATAAGCAAGACACATAAGGACAAATATTGTATGGTCTCCTTAATATGGACTAAATATTGGTGGTAAACTCTAGAGTATACGTTAATGTATGTAGAATTTTTAATAAGGTTTATTGTAAAAGTGTGGAAATTAATAGAGTTGATGGTAACACATTATAGTGAGAATAACGAACACTACTAATTTATAAATGTGTTTGTGGCTGAAAGGAGTCATCTGTGGACATAAATGAGAATAATCGAGGGACTGTATAACTGAATTCGGTGGTGGATAAAGATTGTGGTTAATAATATAAAATTAAGAATGTTCTTCTTTTATAAAGTGTTAAGAATATGGTGATACATGGGAAAATTACAACTAATATAACTTATGGATGATAGTTAAAAATAATATTGTAATATTTTTGCAGCACTGGCAAAGAAGATTTATCAATTCTAGGGAAAAAAATGAGGGGGTATAAGCAGGTATGGGATTTTTCCTTTTGAAGTAATGAAAACGTTCTAAAATGGACTGAAGTGTGGCAGCACAACTCTGGGATGAAACCGAGAGCCACTGAGTGCACACTTTGAGTGGACTGTACAAGGCATGGGATTGTATAGCACAGTGAATCCTGTGGTGGAAGATGGGCTGCAGTTAACAAAACAAACTATATAGTTTGAACTATAACAAATATATAATACTAATATAGGGTGTCAGTAATCGAGTGGGTTGGGGGAAAAGACATGAAATGTAAGACATGGGCTATAGTTAGTAGTAATATTTTGACGATGCTCTTTCGTAGTTTGTAACAAATGTTTTACAACAATGCAAAGTGTTGGTGGTGGGGTGATGTATGAGAGCCCTGTATGATGATATGTATGTTTGTTTTCTAATTTTATAACTTTTACTATACACTTATTGCTTATGAATGATATACTTCAATAAAAAAATTTAAATGAAAAAAATTTTTTTCAAACTTTGAGTACTGAATTATAAATGCCATTCAAAAAAAAAAAAAAAACATTTCAGTTAGAGTATATTTTAAAAGTTTGTTCTCTAACCATAATGGAATAAAATTAGAAATCAAAAAAGGAAAGAAATTTGGGAAATGCACAAATGTGTGGAAATTAAATACCACACTCCTAAATAAACATTAGGCCAAACAAAAAAATCAAAAGGGAAATTAGAAAATATTTTGAGGTGAATGAAAATGAAGATACAACATATCAAATTGTATGGGATGTAAAACCTCATGTAAAACACGAATATAGAGGATATTGCATATATAAGACTTTTTACAAAATATAAATACAAATATATCAGAAAGAAGGAAAAAGAATAGCAGCTATGTATGGCAGGCAAGGCACAGACTGAGAGGTGATGAGCTTTGTTTGTTTTATTATTATTATTGGAATAATGAAAATGCTCTGGGAGTGACTGGGGTGATGAATGCACAAATATGTGATTATACCGAATACCACTGATTGTACTCTTTGGATAGATTTATGCTTTATTAATATCTATCAATAAAATTGGTTTATTAAAAATTTTTTTAAATTGTATGGTATGTAGCTAAAGTAGTGCTTAGAAGGAAATTTATAGCTGTAGCTGACTATATTAAAAAAGAACTATCTCATTCAATAACCTTTCTATATCAAAATAGTAGAAAATTAAGAACAAATTAAATCCAAAGCAAGAAGAGAGAAGGAAATAATAAAGAAATTAATGAAATAGAGAATAGAAAACAATTAAAGAAACCAAAAGCTGGTTCTTTGAAAAGATCAACAAAATTGACAAACCTTTAGCTAGAATGATGAAGAAAAAAAGAGGGAAGTCTCAAATTAACTAGCATCAGAAAAGAAAAAAAGCATTCTACTGACCTCACAGAAATAAAAAAGATTATAAAGGAATACTATGAATATCTGTATGCCAATAAATTAGATAAATTATATGAAGTGAATAAATTCCCATTAAAACAGAAACTACTGAAACTAACTAAAAACAAAAACAAAAACCCACCCATCTAAATAGAATCATAACAAGAGACTGATTAATAAAAAAGAACGAAATTGCCCACAAAGAAAAACCCAGGCCCGGATGGCTTCACTGGTAAATTATACCAAATTTGAATGTATACCAATCCTTCTCAAAGTCCTCCACACATAGGACAGAATAGTCCAACTCACTTGAGAGGCCAGGGCAGGGCTGCCCTGATATCAAAGCCAGACAAAGACGCCCATCACAAGGAAGAAAGATCGCCACCGCTTGTCTCTTACAAATAGGAGCACAGAAATTCTCAGCAAATGCTAGCAAACTGAATCCTGCAACATATAAAAGGAACTAGGCACCATGACCAAATGGGAATTATTCCAGAAATGCAGAGCTGGTTTAACATGAGAAAATTAATGTAATCACTGGGAAAGAATAGTCTTCTTAACAAATGGTACTGGGAAACTGGATATACATATGCAAAAGAATTAAGGTGGCCCTCTATTTCATTCCTTATATAAAAATCAACTTGAAACAGATCAAAGACTTAAGTATGAGAACCAAACTATAAAATTCCCATTAGAAAACATAGGGAAGTATCTTCAGGACCTTGAATTAGGCAGTCATTTCTTAGATTTTACACCAAAGCACAAGCAACAAAAGGAGAAAAAAAAAAAAAAAAAAAAACAGATAAACAAGACTCCATCAAATTTAAAAACTTTTGTGAATCAAAGGGCTTCATCATGAAAATAAAAAGACAACCTATAGAACAGGAGAGTATTGAGAAACCACATACATTAAAGTTATCATCCAGAATACATACTGAAAACCGACAACTGAACAAAAGACAAACAGCTCAAACTAAAAAATAGGCAAAAGACTTAAATATATATGTGCCCAAAGAAGATATAAAAATGGCCAAAAGCACCTGAAAACATCAGCACTTAATGAAATGCACATCAAAACCAAAATTAGATACCATTTCACACCCATTAGTTGGTTAGTACTAAGAAAGCCAGAAAATAACAAGTGTTAAAAAGGATGTGGAGAAAAGGGAACACTTACTCACTGATGGTATGAATGTAAAATGGCACAGCCTCAGAAGAAAACAGTTTGACAGTTCCTCAGAAAGTTAAGTATACAATTACCACATGATCTGGCAAGCCCACTTCTAAGTCTATACCCCAAAGAACTGAAAACAGGAACTTGAACAGATATTTGCACAGCAATAGTTCGAAGTGGCATTATTCACAATTGCCAAAAGATGGACTCAACCTAAGTGTCCATTACAGATGAACGTTAAGCAAAATGTAGTATGTATAGATGCAATGAAATATTATTCATTCATAAAAAGAATAGAGTACTGATATATGCTACAACATGGATGAACCTTGAAGATGTCATGTTGAGTGAAATAAGCCAGACACAAAAGAACAAATACTGTATGATCTCACTGATCTGAATAAACAGAATAAGCAAATGCACAGAGTCAGAAATGAGAATGCAACTTACTAGAAGCTGGGGTGGGGGTAGGGCATGGGGAGTTAATGCTTAATTGCTATAGCATTTCTGTTTGGAGTGGTGGAAAAAATTTGGTAATAGTGGTGATATAGTGTAACATTATGAATGTAGTTAACACCACTGAATTATAGGTTTAAATGAGATTAAAAGGAGAAATTTTAGGTTGCATATATGTTTCTAGAATAGAATTTTTTTTAAAAAAAACATAGGACTGTACAGGGGGCAGACGTGGCTCGGGTGGTGGGCGTCCGTCTCCCATATGGAGGGACCTGGGTTCGACCCCCAGGACCTCCCGGTAAAAACAAAAAACAAAAAACAAAAAAAACCCTATAGGACCGTATAACACAAACAGTGAAGTCTAATGTAAACTAAGGACAATTATATTATTATATATAATAATATATAAAGTATATAAATATATAAAGTATATATTATATATAAAATATTGTTAATAGTCCAATTATAATATGTTTCATCAATTTTAGCAAAAGTTATCACCGTAATGCAAAGTGTTAATAATAGGGAAAACTGTGAATGAGCAGAGTATATGGAAACTCTGTATTTTCTGCATGATTTTCTGTAAACAACTTCTCTAATAAACATTTTAAAAAGAATACCATTCATAAATTATGCTTAAACTTAAGATGTTCATATGTATTTACCATAAGCAAAGTATTGAGACATTTTAAATGGCCCTCTTTATATTAGAGGCCCTGTATCAGAGTATTCCTTTCCCTTCACTTATTTTTGCCTATAAATGCATTTCTGGAAAATGCTGAACATCCTAGCTAAAATAGTACCTTCTTCTATGTCTCTAGATCCTTTCACAACTTTATTTTTCTTCATATTATTTATCTGACAGTACATTTTGCATATTTATTTTTATCATATGCCTCCCTACAATGAAATATAAACTCTGTGAGGACAGGGATTTTGTTTTAAAACATAGGCTTAGTTATAAAATGTTTCTTTTTATTATTATTCTCTTTCTTAGAGTGTAAAAGGCAAAACAGGCTTCATTTAGATTTACATCCTACTGTACCAAATCTTACTATATTATATTATGAATAAATACTGTAATCTCTTAAATATAGTTATAAACATAGCAGCACAGTGTAGCTGACATAACAACGGATGGGAGACAAAAGACCTAAGCCGAGCCCTAGATCTAATGTTAATTAGCTAGGTAAACTTGAGCAAATGCTAACTTCTCCAAGTCTGCTCTCCTTGTATTTAAAATAGGAATAACTGAATCTTTAAGATTTTCACAAGGCTGTTGTGAGATCAGAAGAAGTAAGTTACATCTATGAAAGGTAAGAGTAACCTAGTATAGAAGATTGCAAAAAGTGTCTATTTAACTTTATAACAAGTTGCCGCCTGTGGTAAGTTATTTAAAAACTCTGCCTCAGGTTTCTCATCTATAAAATGGGGATAATGGCTTTAATCATTAATTTATTCAATACATAAACTCCCTTTACAGAAGTACTTGGACAACAGCAAGTACTATATAAACATTTATTATATAATATAAATTATCATAATCACTGCCACTATAGATTTTTAAAGGTGGCTGTCATTTTTGCTTGCATATCCTAAGCACATTTTGAAAAACTATGTACCCCTTGCAAATTTTTAAGCTGACATCTAAAAATTTTTCATGAGTAGAAATAATGTAATGGATATATTTCCAGTCTACTGTATATACTGATATTTTTAAAACAAAATTGTGATATTGCTCTTTTCAAGCACTTAAAAATAGGTATAAAGTTCTTTTTTTAAAAGTCAGATAAACTCTTTTTCTCCTTGCATTTATACTCCACTTCATACCTGAAAATTAGAATTTTATCCTAATGCAATGTATTTTTATGCTTGAAAAGTATTTTATTAATCATGCTTCTCAACAACAAATATAGAGCCAAAGGGCTCTAGGTGGTTAAATTTTCCTTCTGGATTGAATTATCATTATAAATATTACATGGTTTTGATTGAATCAATATAAATAAATTAGAAAATCTGAACAAACATTTTTAAAGGCCTAACATACCTCATTAAGAGATTTGTTTTCAAAATTTCACTTGTTTGTTCATATAGCTGTGATTACTTATTGATTCAGTGAGAAAGAGACAATTCAATTTTATTTGTATTTTTCTTTTTTTTTTTTTTTTTAATAGAATCAAACCCTAGCAACCTTTTTGGTAAACTAAGTAGAAGGGAATGGAAGGAATTTTATTAGGAAAGTCACTTAATTCTTTGAATTCCGAGTTATGTATGAGAGTCATCTAGCAATAAAAAGTTTTAATGATATATATCAGCTCATAACTCATACAAAGTTCTACTTTAATCTTGTTGAAAGAAAAGAACTGTAATCCACCTGAGTTGCTAAATATTTGCTACCCAATTGACAGTCATTCACTTTCTCAGTGCAACTATTTCCAATTGTTTCTTTGTTTGGTGCCCCGCATTTTTTAAAAACCTGTAGTCATACACCATCCCAAGATTTGGGATCTGAAGAGATATGCCTTCCGTCCAGATTTTTATCCTGTGCCACTCTCTCTTCTGAGTGGTATCCTGCCTTCCCTTGGTGTCCTAAACCCTAGAACACTTTGTCCAGGCCATTTCTGCCTGTCCTCTAGCTATTTTTCAGAGAAAGAAGTGAGTTCTAAGTTTCTCTAAACTACCATCTTCCCAGAAGTACATGTCCAAGCAGTGTGGTGCACCCCAATCAAAATAAATCCTAATAGAGCTACTCCAAAACATATACTTCTAGGAATGTCAAATGCCAAAGATAAAGAGAAAACTCTGAGAACAGCAATGGAGACGCAAACCATCAAATACAAGACTGAGCGCAGATTTCTCATCAGAAACATGGAGGCAAGAAGAGTGTGTTATGATATAATTAGGATACCGAAAGAGAAAAACTGCCAGCCAAGAATTTATTATCCAGTAAAACTGTCATTCAAATATAAAGGTAAGCTTAAAATATTCACAAATAAAAAGAAACTAAGAGAGTTCATAAAGAAGAATCTGCCTTTCAGAAACTTAAAGCATGAAAGAAAAACACAGGAGAAAAGGCTTGAAGGAGAGTTTAGAAGGCAAGACTAACAGAAAGGATAATCAAAAGAGTAAAAAGACAGATAAAATAAGATATGATATATGAAAGCCAAAGAATAAAATGGTGGAAGTGAATAGCGCATTTACAGTAACATCAATGAATGTGAATGGATTAAACTCCCCATCAAAACATATAGGCTGGGAGCAGATGTGGCTCAAGCAGTTGAGCAACTGCCTCCCACATGGGAGATCCCGGGTTCAGTTCCTGGTGACTCCTGAAAAAACAAAAGCAAACAACAAGCAAAATAAATGAAAAAACCAACTCAGGGATGCTGATGTGGCTCAGTGGTTGAGTGCCGGCTTCCCACATACCAGGTCCCAGGTTCAATCCCTGGTCTGTGGAAACTTTAAAAAACAAAAAAAAGAGGCATAGGCTGACAGAGTGGATTAAAAAATAGGAGCCATCCATATGCTGCCTACAAAAGACACACATTAGTCCTAGGAATACAAATCAGCTACAATTGAAAGGTTGGAAAAAAGATACTCTACGCAAACGGTAACCAAAAAAGAACAATGGTAGCTATACTAGTATCAGACAAAACAGACTTCCACTAGGGACAATCCACCAGTAAGAAATAACAGTCATAAATATCTATGTACCTAACCAGGGTACCCCAAAATACTAAATTCTGGGAAAACTGAAGGGAGAAATAGACATCTCTACAATAATAGCTGGAGACTTCAACATACAACTCGCATCATTAGATAGAAGAACGAGTAGAAGATCAACAAGTAAACAGAGAACTTCAACAAAGTAAAAGTGAGTTAGACCTAACAGACATGTACAGAACGTTGCACCTCAAATCAGAAGGTTATACATTCTTAAGTGCTCATGGATCTTTCTCCAAGATAGACCATATGTTGGGTCATAAGGGAAGCCTCAATAAATATAAAATGATTGCAATTATACAAAACACCTTCTCAGATCATAAAGGAATGAAACTGGAAATCAATAATAGATGGGAAAGGGGGAAACTGACAAATGTGTGGAGGATAAACAACACACTACTAAAAAAAATCAGAGGATCAAAGAAGAAATTGTAAGAGAAATCAGTACATATATTGAGACAAATGAAAATGAGAACAGAACTTATAAAAACTTATGGGATACATCCAAGGCACTCTTGACAGGGAAATTTATAGCCCTAAATGAGTATATTAAAAAAGAAGAAAGAGCTAAAATCAAAGACTTAATTTAACACCTGGAGGAACTAGAAAAAGAACAGCAAACCAATCCCAAAGCAAGCAGAAGGAAAGAAATAATAAAGATTAGAGCAGATATAAATGAAATTGAGAATAACAACAAAAAAATCAACAAAACTAAAAGCTGGTTCTTTGAGAAGATGGATAAAATTGACAAACCCTGAGTTAGACTAACAAAGAAGAAAAGAGAGAAGATGCAAATAAAATCAGAAATGAAAGTGGGGAAGATAAGACTGACCCCATAGAAATAATAAGGATCCTAAGAGGATATTGTGAGAAACTGGATGCCAACAAACTAGACAACCTAGATGAAATGGACAAAATCCTAGAAATGCACAGTCTACATTGACTCTGCAAGAAATATAGGAACTCAATAAAACAATCACATTTAGAGAGATTGAAACAGTCATCAAAAATCTCTCAACAAAGAGAAGTCCAGGACCAGATGGTTTCACAGAGGAATTTTTCCAAGCATTCGAAAAGACTTAATGTTAATCCTGTTTAAACTCTTTAAAAAAAAAAAAAAAAATGAAGAGATGGGAAAATTACCCAACACATATTATGAAGCCAGCATCACCTGAACACTAAAGCCAGATAAAGATACTACAAGAAAATTAGAGACCAATCTCTCTAATGAATATAGATAGAAAAATTCTCAACAAAATACTTGCAATTAGAATCCAACAGCATATCCAAAGAAGTATACATGACAACCAAAGTGGGATTTATTCCTGGTAGGTAACAGTGGTTCAATATGAGAAAATCAATTAATGTAATACACCATATTAACAAATTGAAGGGGGAAAAAACACATGATCATCTTGATTGATGCAGAAAAGGCATTTTATAAAATCTCATACTATTTACAGATATATTATGTCAATTCTGTTAAACTAGAGAACCCTAACTAATACAGGTATATATATGAAAATCCCACAACCATCATCCCAATGGGGAAAAGTTGAAAGCTTTCCTTCTAAGATCAGGAACAAGACAAGGATGCCCAATGTCACCACTGTTATTCAACATTTTGCTGAAAGTTCTAGCTAGAGCAATTAGATATGGATGGAAAAAAAAAGGCATCCAAATAGGAAAAGAGAAGTAAAACTCTTGCTATTCACAGATAAAATGATCTTATATTTAGAAAATTCTGAAATGTCTATGACAAGGCTACTTGAGCTTATAAACGGGTTCAGCAAAGTGACAGGATACAAGATCAACTTGTAAAAATCAGTAATGTTCCTGTACACTAGTATTGAGCAATCTGAGGATGAAATCAGGAAAAAAAATTCCATTAAAACAGTAACCTAAAGACTCAAATACCTAGGAATCAATTTTTTTTTAACTTTATTTTGTACATTTAATAATTGAAAACATAAACAATTAAAAACTAAAAAGTAAACAGATGAATAAATATATACATTTCTCAATTAAATGTAAAGGATATACGTAAAAAAAATTTTTTTTTTTTTTTGAATCAAACAATACATTACACAATATATTTGGTTCATAGTAACGCATTCATACAGTATTTGTCCTTTTGTGTCTGGCTTGCTTCACTCAACATAATGTCCTCCAGGTTCATCCATGTTGCCATATGCTTTATGACTTCATTTCTTCTTACAGCTGCATAATATTCCATCATGTGAATAGACCACAGTTTGTTTATCCATTCATCTGTTGATGGACACCTGGGTTGTTTCCAACTTTTGGCAATGGTGAATAATGTGGCTATGAACATCGGTGTGCAGATGTCTGTTTGTGTCACTGCTCTCAGTTCTTCTGGGTAGATACCCAGTAGTGGTATTGCAGGGTCACATGGCAAGTCTATATTCAACTTCTTTAGGAACTGCCAAACAGTCCTCCATGTACCATCCTGCATTCCCACCAACGGTGAAGAAGTGTTCCTATCTCTCCACATCCTCTCCAACACTTGTAGTTCTCTGTCTTTTTAATAGTGGCCATTCTGAGAGGTGTGAAATGATATCTCATTGTAGTTTTGATTTGCATTTCCCTAATCATGAGTGATGTTGAGCATTTCTTCATGTGTTTTTTTTGCCATTTGTATTTCTTCTTCGGAGAAATGTCTATTCAAGTCTTTGGCCCATTTTTTAATTGGGTCATTTGTCTTTTTATTGTTGAGTTGTAACATCTCTTTATATATCCTGGAGAGTAAACCCTTATCAGATATGTGATTTCCAAATATTTTTTCCCTTTGAGTTGGCTGCCTTTTCACCCTTCTGACAAAGTCCTGTGAGGTGCAAAAGTGTTTAATTTTGAGGAGGTCCCATTTATCTACTTTTTCTTTTGTTGCACATGCTTTGGGTGTGAGGTCCAAGAAACCACCACCTACTACAAGGTCTTGAAGATGTTTCCCTACATTTTCTTCTAGTAGTTTTATGGTCCTGGCTTTTATATTTAGATCTTTGATCCATTTTGAGTTGATTCTTGTATAGGGGGTGAGATAGGGGTAGGAATCAATTTAACCAAAGATGTACAGGACCTATATTCCGAAAACTACAAAACACCACTAAAAGAAATCAAAGGTGACCTAAACAAATGAAAAGACATTCCATTGTCATGGACTGGAAAATTAGATATTGTGACGATGTCAGTCATACTCAAACTGATATATTGATTCAATGCAATAGGAATCAAAAATTTCAACAGCCTACTTTACATAAACAGAAAAACCTTGAAACATATTACAAAGCCACATTGGTCAAAACAGCATGATACTGGCATAAAGATAGACATATCAGTCAGTGGAATAGATTTGAAATCCAGAAATAAACCCTCACCTTTGGGTCAACTGGTTTTTGACAAACCTACCAAATCCACGTTTCTGGGACAAAACAGTCTCTTCAACAAATGGTGCTGGGAGAAATGGCTATCTGTTACCAAAAGAATGAAAAAGGACCCCTATCTCACTCTCTATACAAGATACAACTCAAAATGGATCAAAGACTTAGCCAGGACCACAAAACAACTAGAAGAAAATGTAGGAAAACATCTTCAAGATTTTGTGGTAGGTGGTGGTTTCTTGGATCTTATACCCAACACATAAACAACAAAAGAAAAAATAGATAAATGGGACCACCTCAAAATTAAACACTTTTGTACCTCAAATGACATTGTCAAAAGGGTGAAAAGGCAGCTGACTCAATGGGAGAAAATATTTGGAAATCACATATCCGATAAGGGTTTAATATCCATGATATATAAAGAGATCATGCAACTGAACAATAAAAAGACAAACTATCCTATTAAAAAATGAGCAAAAGACTTGAATAGATACTTGTAAAAGAAAATATAGAAATGGCAAAAAAAAAATGGCATGAAAAAATGGTCAACATCACTAGCAATTAGGGAAATGTAAATCAAAACTACAATGAGCTATCATTTCACACCTATCAGAATGGCCACTAGTAAAGAGCCAGAAAACTACAAGTGTTGGAGAGAATGTGGAGAGATAGGAATGCCTACCCTGTTGATGGGAATGTAGAATGGTACAGCCACTGTGGAGGACTGTTTGGCAATTCCTAAGGAAGTTGAATATAGACCTGCCATGTGACCCGGCAATATGATTACCCCAAAAACCAGAGTAGAGACATGAACACACATCTTACACACCGATGTTCATAGTGGCATTATTCACAATTATCAAAACCAAAAGATGGGAAAACCCAGGTGTTCATCATTTGATGAATGGCTAAACAAACTGTGGTGCATACACATGATGGAATATTATGCTGCTGTAAAGAGAAATGAAGTCGTGAAACATATAACAACATGGATGTACTTGGAGGACGTTATGTTGAGTGAAGCAAGCCAGACACAAAAGGACAAACACTGTATGACTGCACTATTATGAGCTAAATAGATATATGACTAGATATAGGTCATCAGAAAAGAGAATGAGGTTACAGAATGGAAAGCTGAGGGTTAATCTGTGCAGAATTGGTAAGAAGGTTGTTTGTTCATCTTTGAAAATGACAGAAATGGAAAAAGCACATAATAGTGTTTATAACTAGCAGTGCTATTACACGGGTATGACAGTGGTTGAAAGGGAAAGTCTAAGGTCATGCACACGACAAGAATGAAAGCTAAAAAATGCAGTATGGTACTTACTGTATAGCATAGTGAAATGTTATGTGAAATATAATATTTGTATATGTAAGACTGCTTTTCGTTGAAACTGGATAAATGTATGTTAATGTTACAAGATGTTAATATAAGGCAAAAATATAACCAAACTATGGACAGTAGTACATAGAATATAATCATCATCTCCCAGTAAGGGTTAAAAACAAAAGCAAATATACTAAGGGAAAGAAATTAGATAAAAGGTGCTACATATTACTTGACTCCTCCTATACAAATATAAATACAAATAAACTAGAGAGACAGAAACAGAATAGCAGCTATGTATAGCAGGGAAGTACAGGCAGATTGAGAGGTGATGAGTTTTTGTTTGTTGCCTTTTATCATTATTATTGTTGGAATAATGAAAATGCTCTAATAATGATTCAACGAATGCACAACTACATGCTTAGACCAAATACCATTGATTTTACACTTTGAATGGACTGTATGCTTTATTAATATGTATAAATAAAATTAATTTGTTTGAAAAAAATTTTCTAGTATAGGTGGAAAGGGTGGTGAATCTGTAGAGCCATTGAGAAATCTAAGACACTGAAAATGTGTCTCTACGATGCAGGACAATAAAAATGAAAACACACTGTATTAGTCAGGGTTCTCTCGGGAAACAGAATCAACAGGAGCTATCTGTCAATAATATGAGATTTTAAAAGTCTCTCACGCAACCGTGGCAATGCACAAGTCCAGGTTCCGCAGGCAGGCTGCAAACCAGTGGCTCCGATAAAAGTCCGATGAAAGGTCCTCCATGAGTTTCTGGGAGAAGTTGCCTGTCCAACGATGAGCTGGGAAATTCTCTCTGAATGTTGAAATCACTTCCGCATTTAAGGCATTCAACTGATTGGATAAAAGCGTCACCCACTGATGATGTAATCTCCCTGACTGACGCAGATGTAATCAGCCATCCACGCAGTAAACTCACTGGTGACCGAAGTCCATAAATGCTCTTGTATTACAATTAGCCCAGTGCTTGCTGGACCTAACACCTGGGCACAATTACCTGGCCGAGTTGACACATTAGCCTAACCATCACAGTCCACCCCTTGTCAACTCAGCAATCATACACATTATGCTAAACCATACTTAGTCTCTAAGTAAAAACAACAACAGACAAGCATACATATATATTTCTGCCTAAAATTGTTCAACGCCCCTGCGTACAACTGGAAACGCATTAATTCCCCCACAGAATACGGTGCAAGTCCTTGGGTAATATTCACTCTTAAACTCGACATCCTTAAATATTCTGACATGGAATTAATACAACTTTTCATGATAGGGGAAAAGATTGGGGAAGAAAACAAAGAAATTCATTTTGTGTACATATACAATCATACTCGTAACAAAACAAGGAAGAAGGGTTCATGACTATTACAGTCCTTGTTTCTGTAACTGGTGACGTGGTCGAAGTTCCTATTTATCACTACCTTCTTCCACTACCCATTCCATGTTCCCGTTACCTTCAGCAAGCACTTCAGCTGGCCGTGGTTCTTTGCCTGGGGGGGTGACCCAAACTTTCATTCCCAAAGATTCTGGGCCATTGTTAGTCCTGCTTGGATTGGGTTGTTGCAATTTTCCATTGACTTTTTTTTTTTTTAATTTATTTTTTATTGTGAGTAAAAATCAAAATTGTCACAATACATACCACTACTTGTAAAATGATATATAAATATATATGCATATATGTGCATTTGCTTATAAAAATGTTATTTATATATATATATATATAAATATGTTTTAAGAGGTGCTTAGATTTCCCAAAATATTACACAGAACCCCCTGGGATTCCCATGTTGCCCACCTCCCACACCTCCCACCATATCCCACACAAACATCTCCCACAAGTGTGGCCCACCACCCTCAATGGACTTACACATCCTGGGGCCCTGCCACCAACTGCAGACCACAGTTCACATCGTAGACCACACTCTCTCCCACATAGTTCTGAGTGGTGTATGCTGGTTTAAAATGGCCTACATCCGTTGCCACAACGGTACTCAGGACAACCTCCAACTCCATTGACTTTAATCATAGGGCATGGCAGTACTAGGAGACGCCCTAGAGGATGTCCTGCATTCCAAGCAAACTCTTCTTTACCCCCATTATGTAGATGGAGTCCTATTTCCCCTTGATAGTCAGGATCAATCACCCCAGCCAGTACAGTAATTCCCTTCTTTGCCTGTTGATTCACAGGTAAAAGGAGCCCAAAGTGGCCAGGTGGCAGTCTTAACTTCCAGTTCAATGGAATCACTGTTATGTTCCCTGGTGGCAGCACTCCTCCTTTGGGACTAAAACCTGTAGACCAGCAGAGCTTAAGGTTGCAGGGACAGGAAGCAAAAAATTTCCCTAGTGGGTCAACCAGGGGTAATAGTGAGTGGTGCCACTCCCATTTCCACCCCTTGATGCCTGGACCCATGAATCCTGGCTATGGGAGAAACAGCACCACAGAGAGGACGCTGATTCAGAGCATACACAGCCTCCTGGAGAACATTGCCCCAGCCCTGCAAGGTATTGCCACCTAGCTGGCACCGTAATTGAGTCTTCAAAAGGCCATTCCACCGTTCTATTAATCCAGCTGCTTCAGGGTGATGGGGAACATGGTAAGACCAGTGAATTCCATGGGCATGTGCCCATTCCCGCACATCATTTGCTGTGAAACGGGTTCCTTGATCAGAAGCAATGCTGTGTGGAATGTCATGGCGGTAGATAAGACATTCGGTAAGTCCACGGATGGTAGATTTGGAAGAAGCATTGCGTGCCGGAAATGCAAACCCATAGCCAGAGTATGTGTCTATTCCAGTTAAAACAAATCACTGCCCAATCCACAGTGGAAGTGGTCCAATGTAGTCAACGTGCCACCAGGTATCAGGCTGGTCACCTCGAGGAATGGTGCCATATCTGGGGCTGAGTGTGGGTCTCTGCTGCTGGCAGATGGGCATTCAGCAGTGGCTGTAGCCAAGTTAGCCTTGGTGAGGGGAAGTACATGTTGCTGAGCCCATGCATAACCTCCATCCCTACCTCCATGGTCACTTTGTTCATGAGCCCATTGGGCAATGACAGGAGTGGCTGGGAAAAGAGGCTGAGCATTAGCCACAGAGCGGGTCATCTTATCCACTTGATTATTAAACTCTCTCTCTGCTGAAGTCACCCTCTGGTGAGCATTCACATGGGACATAAATATGTTCATGTTTTTTGCCCACTCAGAAAGGTCTATCCACATAGCTCTTCCCCAGACCACCTTGTCACCAATTTTCCAATCATGTTCCTTCCAAGTCCCTGACCATCCAACCAAACCATTGGCAACAGCCCGTGAATCAGTGTACAAACGCACCTCTGGCCATTTCTTCTTCCAAGCAAAATGAACAACTAGATGCACTGCTCAAAGCTCTGCCCACTGGGAGGATTTGCCCTCACTGCTATCCTTCAAGGATGTCCCAGAAAAGGGCTGCAGTGCTGCAGCTGTCCATTTTCGGGTGGTACCTGCATATCGTGCAGAACCATCTGTAAACCAGGCCCGAGTTTTCTCATCCCCAGTCAACTGATTGTAAGGGACTCCCCAAGAGACCAATGCTGTGCACTGGGAAAGAGAAAGTAACATGACAGGGGTGGTGACCATGGGCATTTGGCCCACTTCTTCATGTAACTTACTTCTGCCTTCAGGACCTGCTCGAGTCCTATCTCGTATATACCACTTCCACTTTATTATGGAGTGCTACTGTGCACGCCCAACTTTATGGTTCGGTGGGTCAGACAATACCCAGCTCATGATGGGCAACTCAGGTCTCATGGTAACGTGATGGCCCATAGTTAAGGGTTCAGTCTCTACTAAGGTTCAGTAGCAAGCCAAAAGATGCTTCTCAAAAGGGGAGTAGTTATCTGCAGAGGATGGCAAGGCTTTGCTCCAAAATCCTAAGGGTCTGCATTGTGATTCCCCTATAAGGGCCTGCCAAAGGCTCCAGACAGCATCTCTGTTTGCCACTGAAACTTCCAGCACCATTGGATCTGCTGGATCATATGGTCCAAGTGGTAGTGCAGCTTGCACAACAGCCTGGACCTGTCACAGGGCTTCCTCTTGTTCCAGTCCCCAATCAAAACTAGCAGCTTTTCTAGTCACTCGGTAAATGGGCCGGAGTAACATACCCAAATGAGGATTGTGTTGTCTCCAAAATCCAAAGAGGCCAACTAAGCGTTGTGCCTCTTTTTTGGTCGTGGGAGGGGCCAGGTGCAACAGCTTATCCTTCACTTTAGAAGGGACATCTCGACAGGCCCCCCTCCCCTAGACACCTAGAAATTTCACTGAGGTGGAAGGACCCTGTATTTTTGTTGGATTTATCTCCCATCCTCTCTTACGCAAATGCCTAATGAATAAATCTAGAGTCTTTGCTACTTCTTGCTCAGTAGGTCCTATCAACATGATATCATCAATATAATGGACCAGTGTGTTGTCTCGTGGGAGGGAGAGACGATCAAGGTCCCTGCGGACAATATTATGACATAGGGCTGGAGAGTTGATATACCCCTGAGGCAGGACAGTGAAGGTATACTGCACATGCTAGGCCATCATTTGGTCAATGTTGCAGTCAGCCACCCAAACAAACTGTTAAAGCCCTTTCTAACCCCTCGAGCTACAGCACTGAATCCAGAATTTCTGCTTAGTGGGCCCATATCAATAAATTCAGCCTGATCCAACTTTATATTCCTTCCACCAGTATCCCATACCCTTGGTATCCATTCCCACACATATTCCCCTGATTTCTGTCTATGTAAGTTGGAAAACTCATGCAGTTCTTTCAGACTATAGCGTACTTCCTCATGGGTCACACTTTGTATTTCACCTTTGGGGGCTTGTTGTGATTTTAGTCTAGTAATGGGTCTCGAAGACAAGAGGGGTGTGGGGTCTGGGTAAGGAGAAGGATTAGAGAGGTCTTGCAGGCTACTGACTTGAGGGCATTCCTTTGCATTTTCTTCTGGTGAGACAGGATTAATCTCTTCAGGCAGGGGTTGGAAGACAGATTCCTCAGGGCACTCTGGAAGTTGGGCAGTGCATTCTGGAGATTGACTGGTACCTGCCTCGTGGCTGGGAGGAGGTCCAGACTCTGGGGCAAGGTGGAGGCTGGGCAGTGCATGCTGGAGTTAGGCTGGTACCTGCCTCAGGGTTGGGAGGAGGTCCAGACTCCCTGGGGCAGGCCAGAGGCTGGGCAGTGCAGCTTCCATTTGGCTTGTACCCACCTCAGGGATGGAAGGAGGTCCGGACTCCCTGGGGCAGGCTAGAGGCTGGATGATACAAGGCTGAGAAGGTGTGGTCTCCACAGGGCAGTCCATTGCAGGTTTATCTGGTAAAGTCTCAGCAGAATTTAGGGTTCCAGCGTCCCCACCAATATTATCATCATCCCATATGTCTCTGTCCCAATCCTTGGGGTTCCACTCCTTTCCAATCAATGCTTTCCCTTTAATTGCAGAAACCCTGCAAGGTTGAGATTTTAGTTTCCTCTGTAATTCTGCTACTCGTACAATGAGAGTCTGGGTTTGATTCTCAGATATCTCAAGTCTGTGGCTACAGAAGACAAGATTTTCTTTCAAGGCACACGTAGAAACTTTCATATCATTCATGTGGCATTTAAGTTTCAAATTTGAAGACCTTAGCTCATCTCTTTCTTTTGTAACTGTATCCAGAGTATTGAGGAGGAGCCAGCCAACATCATTATACTTTTTGACTCCACAAAATTCTGTTAAGGTGTTGAAAACACTCTCACCCAGATCCTTGCTTCTTATAAGCATGGAAGTCGGGGAATCCAGTGATGCTATTTTGCGTATCTCTATTGCCAGCTCACACCATGCACTGTTAGCAACCTCTTCATTATTGGAAAGGGAGTCATTAGTACCTCTGAGTCAAATTAGAGTAGAGAACCAATTACAAAACTCCCCGAACCACCTCAGACATCCCATGTTTAAGACTCTGTTCCTCAAGAACCACTCCAGGTACCAAGCTGTATTAATCAGGGTTCTCTCGGGAAACAGAATCAACAGGAGATATCTGTCAATAAATAGGAGATTTTAAAAGAGTCTCTCACGTGACCTTGGGGATGCACAAGTCCAGGTTCTGCAGGCAGGCTGCAAACCAGTGGCTCCGATGAAAGGTCCTTGATGAGTTTCTGGGAGAAGTTGCCTGTCCAATGACGAGCTGGGAAATTCTGTGTTAATGTTGAAATCACTTCCCCTTTTAAGGCATTCAACTAATTGGATAAAAGCATCACGTATTGATGATGCAATCTCCCTGATTGATGCAGATGTAATCAGCCATCCACGCAGTAAACTCACTGGTGACTGTAGTCTATAAATGCTCTTGTATCACAATTAGTCCAGTGCTTGCTTGAACAAACACCTGGACACAATTACCTGGCCAAGTTGACACATTAACCTAAACATCACACACACCAATAGATCATCATTGAATCTCTGAGGTGAAGACTGGTAGAAATTTTCCAGACCAGCTGGTTCAGCACCCTCCTACAGACTGTTTTAGTTTGCCAAGCTGCCAAAAACAGACACCATAAAATGTGTTGGCTTTAACTATGGGTATTTATTAGCTTCACCCAAACACTGGGGTGAAGGCCTCAACATCTCCAAGCGCTGGAGTGACAGCCAGCCTCTCGGCTCCACTGTCCTCAAGCATCAGGGTGGCGGCCAGCCTCTCTGCAATCCCCAGGCATCTGAGAAACCTGGGGTGTTTCTCACTCTTCCTGAACAAGGGGGTGGAAGGCCTGCCCTTCCAAGCTCCAGGACAGACTCACTCTTTCCAGACACGTCTCTCGGCCTGCGAAGAAGGCTTCAGTACAGACCTCAGCTTCCATGGTTTTACCTTTGAAGTTATTATTTCTTCAATCTGTCCTTTTTATGTCCCTTTTAGTCCAGGCTTGCAGTGGTTCCATTCATACAGATCTTGCAAAAAAAAACTTGCTGGTTCAGCACATAGTACATGGGGGTCCACACCATCAGACAGTAGAACTTCCCCCAAATCCTTTCTGGATAACTGTATTTCCAACCCTGACTTGCACTGAAATGGCTGACTAGTTTCCATGTTCAGTTAAACAGTGCTCACATGGAGCACTATTCTCTGGGGACTCATTTTCCAGAGCTCAGAATTTTTCAAACCATCAATTTCCAGTGTCTTTGTGCCCAAGAGTTCAGTTCTCAGCATATCCCTTTCCTCTTGCATTTTACTATAAGCTGCAAGGAGGAACCAGGCAGCATTTGACACATTTAATTTAGAAATCCCCTCAGCTGAATAAAAAAGCTTGGCACTTTCAGATTCTGCCTTCCAGCTGACATCAGGAGTCAACTTTGCCAAGCTCTGTGCCACTTTAAAACAAGATCACCTTTCTTATGATTTGCAAGAGCACATCCATCTTTTCTGTCTAAGGCCTCACTGACAGCCCTTTAACATCCACATTTCTACCAACAGTCTCTCCAAACCAAACTGTTTTTTTGGTTTTGAGAGGACTGTGATTGAACCCAGGACTGGACCTCTTATGTGGGAAGCCGGCATTCAACCCCTGAGCCATATTGGCTTCCTGAGTTGGTTTTTTCATTTGTTGTGCTTGTTGTTTGTTTTTTTCAGGAGGCACCTGGAGCTGAACCCGGGACCTCCCATGTGGGAGATGGGCACTCAACCACTTGAGCCACATCCACTCCCAACTTTAAAGCAATCTTGACCTTTGCTATCAGGCATCTCACAATTCTTCCAGCCTCTACTCTAACCAATTACAAAGCCTTTTTAACATTTTTGATATTTGCAATTGCAGTACTCCACTTTCCTGGTACCAAAATCTGTTTTACTTTTCAAAGCTGTCAAAAGCAAATACCATAAAATGTGTTGGCTTTAACTATGGGAATTTATTAGCTCACAAGCTTACAGTTTCGAAGTCGTGAAAATGTCCAGATCAATGCATCATCAAGGCAATGCTTTGCTCATGAAGACCAGCTTCCAGTGATCCTGGACTCCTCTGTCACATGGCTAGGCACATGGCAGCATCTGCTGGTCTCTACCTTCTCTTCTGGATTCAGTTGCTTTCAGCTTCTTGCTTCGGTGGCTCTCTCTCTCTTAGTCTGAATTTCATTCTCTTATAAAAGACTCCAGAGGATTAGACCTACCCTGAATGAGGTAGTCACATCTTAAGATTCTACTCACCAAAATATTCTACTTATAATGAGTCTGTACCCACAGGAATGAATTAATTTTAATAATATACTTTTCTGGGGTAAATACAACTTCAAACTATAAGAGACAGAGGTTTGAATTATGAAGAAATGAAACATTATTCCTTTCTGTCAACTAAGCTAGAATGCTCTAGACTGCAATTACTGGTGTATTATTTTCATAATTTTTGGCATGTCTGTACCTATTCTGTAACTATTTTCCTTGGAGTTACTGCAATGAAGTCTGGAAATCTATAAGAGCATATGTGCTAGTTTATCAAATAAATAGAAAATAACACTACCGTATTTTAATTTTTTTAGTCACAGTCAAAGGTGTTCAATAAATGCTTGTGAATTTATAAACAAACAAACATAAAAAAAAAAAAAAAAAAGGATGGGGGAAAAAAACACCAAAACATCTCAATGAAAACACTGAAGTGTATCCCAATCAGAGGATGATTTGTTCCTTTAGGGTAAGGTCAATGTCTTAATTGCACTTACATTCTTCCTGTTTGTTCATTCTGCTTCAGCCATGCTGAAGTTTAATTTGAACACATGTGCTATATTCCTTTGTAGTTGGGCCCTCTAGTTTTATTTGAACACATGTGCTATATTGCTTTGTACTAACTGGTCCCACTGTCTAGAACAAATGTTCCTCAGATATCTGCATATCTACCCTTAATGTCTTCAAGTTTTTGCTCTCATCACCTTCCCAATGAGGTCTATACTGACCACCTACTTAAAACTGTAAAATGCACTTCTGATACATTGCCCTTAATCTGTTCTATTTTTAAGCACTTATCACCTTCTAACATACTATATCATTTACATAGTTCCATATTTATTGTTTTTCGTCAGTTTCCTGCCCTCTTCCCAGAGATTATATTCTACAAGGGCAAGGATTTTTGTATATTTTGTTTGGAACTATATCCTAAGAGCCAAAAATAAGACCTGGTGCATAGCAGGTGCTCAAGACATGTCAATAAATGTTTGCTGAATTAATGGAATGAATGAATGAATAACTGGAAAAAGAAGGATTGCCAAATTTAATTAATCTTAGCAGTACACTGAAAAATTTGAATTTTGTTATAAAGAAAATATATTTTTGCAAGGCTTGATGCCTATATACATTCAGTTCCCTTGTCTATAGTGGTCCTTCTACATCCCTAATACCTTTTCTCCTATACTCATACACCTTGGCAGACAAATTCCAACTTGGTATCCCAAACTTACTCAGGTCTTCCAAAGAAGTCATCTCTGTTCCCCAAATCTAGGTTAGGTGTTCTTCCTATGTTCTTTCCTTATGCCTCTCTTTATGTTTCCTCATAGACATTTTTACATGTATTACAATCTTTATCTGTTTCCCAGACCAAAATGTGAGCTCCCTGAGAGCAGAAACTATTCTTACTTGCCTCTCCAATGCTGGCTTATAACTCACATAAAAAAAAAACAACATAACAGTTACTCAGTCAATATTTTTGTGTGAATAAGACATTTTAAAAAATCTACCAAACTGAATTAATAGCAAATCACAGATATTTACCTGTTACTTGTTTCTTCAGTTTTTCAATTTCTTCTTTTAGGTTTTTTATTTCTAAATCTTTGCTTGCTGTTAGTGGACCATCAACAGTTGAATACTGCAGAGCTTGGACAGTCTGTGTTGACTCTTTAAAAAAAGAATAAAGATAGAGTGAAAAATATGGTCATTTAAAAAAAAAAACAAGAGCAATATATTTCTTTCTAGAAAAATTCTTATATAAATCTATAGAGCAAAATATCTACCCATAGACAAAAATCATGTAAACACATTAAGTTAAATCATAAAGTTTCATTCCGTATGCTTTTTTTTTTTTTTTTTTTTTTTTTAATTTTACCGGGAGGTCCTGGGGATCGAACCCATGTCCCTCCCTATGGCAGATGGATGCCCAACCATTTGAGCCACATCCGCCCCCCTCCATATGCTTTTAAAATTATAATACATACAGAAAAGAATCTAGCTTCTAATATTTGAGATTTTTGGTTTTGAACACTTAATGAATGCTGCCATTCAGTAAACCAGTTCCTTTTTGTCCTAGCAGGGAGTATCACCATGTGGTAACTCAAAATGGTAAATGCCAGATGATATATAAAGAAGTGAATCTGGAAGGGAGGTTTAGAGATGTCAATATATAATATGTAAAAGTGCTGGCCTTACAAATTTTACGAATGAAAGTTGAGGCCCACCTATAGATGACTTTGACTCATAAATTTAGTTAAAATAGAGATTGTTAATTTATCTTGCAGTTCTGATAAAAAATGCAAGGTTTTAAAGAACCATTTCCTCTGTTGAGGCATATTCCCAGATATAATAAAAAGATAGTAGAAAAAAGAGCTAACTTATGTAAGAAATTGAAGTCGCTCTTTGTCCTAGAATATTCTGCTATCTTATGAGGGGAGGGCCGGTTGTTCCCTAACAGTAATTCCTCATCGTGATTCTTTGTATGTTAGTATTTACATTGTATTGTCATTATTGCTTTGTGTTGGTGCTATTTATAGGTTTTTTTTTGGTAAATTCCAAGACTGACATTTAGAGAACGGAGACTTGCTCATTTGTCTTCAGCACTTGTACAGAGAATAAGAGCATTATCTTGGTAAGGATGGTCTTCAATTAATATTTAATTTGAACTAGAGGTCTAAGATATACTATATTATACATTAAATCATTATCTTCTATAGCCAGTAAGTCTTTCTTACACATTTCTTTTTGTTTGGGTTCAAAATATGCTAAAAACTGGTCCTTTCTGTATTTACTATTTTGAAAAGAACATCCTTCATTTTTATTTTTTAAGACATCTAAGTTGGGCATTAAGACATCTAAATAAAAAACTGGGATGTATAAAGCACATCCAATGAACATTAGTAGGAGCTATTCTCCCCCCTACACCTCATCTACTGTAGGATACGGAGTGGGGTAGGCATCCTTGCTCCTTGCTGCCACCTGTCTCCTCCCCTAAACACCCCAGGTTTGCCTACATACCTAATACTGCAGTTACACTGTCTTCCCTGTCTTGTTCTCTTATCAAATAAGAATTTCACATGTTGTTCACTGACCTTCTCACCATTACTACACCTTTTATTATTTTTAGTGACTTTAGCATCAAAATAGAGACTCTACCCAACACCGTGGCTTCTGAGGCCCACACATTCCCTACGGCATACACTGGTGGATTTTTTTTTTTACCCAACTGCTGTTCTTTTCTTATTCGTTGTGAGCAAAATTCAGTATCAGGGTGCAAAGTGCAAAGGCGAAATAGAACCTAACCAAATCTGTAGGCGATTTAAATCAATTAGTGTAATCCCACTCAACAACCCAATGTGGATCAAGAGTTAGGTATGTGGGAAGTTCACTAGGGAGCTTCTGGGAAAGGTTTTTCTCTCCCTTTAAATAAGAGAAGCATGAAATGAAATTCACCTTTTCTCTCTCTCTCTCTCTCTGTCTTTGCACATAAGAAGACATGAAGTCTGAAACTCTGGCAGTATTGTGTGACTATGAGATCAAAAAGCCAAGATAATCATAGAGAAGCTGACCTCAATATCAGCCTGGAAACTGTCTACCTCTGACTTATTAAATGAGATTTTAAAGACCCATATTATTTAAAAATTCTGTTACTTGCAACCAAAAACAATCTAGCTGATAGACTTCTCTCCAGCACAGCTACTGAATCCACTGGTCACACACTGGAGATGAGCAGTTCTCAACTGCAAGTAGAACCACCTCCCTACGGGAATTTAGAAATGTGGAAGATTTTTCTTGTCAGCACAAAGCTAAAAGAGTGCTACGGGCCACGAGTGTGCAATACCTTATAGCCTCTCAAATCAAAGGGAAACTGAAACAGTCTCTCAAGTGAAAGAATAACACTGCCCCAAATGCTTGTAGCTCACCCATTAAGAAATGTTACTCTAGACCTTGTCATTAGCAATAACTACACAGCTTCCAAATCTTGAATTCAAGTATACCACCCTTTAATACCTCTTGTTTTTCCAGCTTACTTCCTCTAGTGACCACGTCAACAATTCTTTATTCCAAATAGGCGTGCCATTCCACAGTTTGTAACACTTCCCAGTCTTTTCTCCTTACTTCCTACTCACCCAAGTTAGACTGTTTGGTCCATCACAATCATAACTGTTTTGCACACACCTTCAATTCCACTGCCCTTCTCTCCTCCACTGTACTTGCCTAGCTAGGCCCCTAACCTTGATTAAACCCTACTCTCCTCTTCCTCTGTGCCTCTGACAGCAGTGGAAGTAAACATAGTCACTTAAAATTTGGGGTTACTAACCTCAAATATCATGGTGATGCCTGACAATTCTAAAATGTGTCTCTAGTCCATGTCTTCTTCTGCTCTCTTCTCTTCACAAAAATCTCTTTTATTTTTCCTCTCAAAAATCTAATATCTTCTCCACCTTCCTTATTCTCAGCTGATGACCCTGTTTCTCATTTTCATTTATAGTCTGTGTCCTCGACCTAGAATGCAAGCACCATGAGGGCAGGTATTTTTGTCTTTATTTTATTCATTATTATCTACCCAGACATGTGTATAATAGTTCCTGGCTTGCTGGTGCTCAATAAATATCTGATAAATGAATGAATCAGCTTAAATGTTAACCTATGCTATTGTTATGAAATAGCTGTTAATAACAAAAGACAATGATCTTACTTTATTGTTGGGTTTGTTCTGTGCAAATGAAACCAATCACTTATAACAATATTCTCTAAAAGCATATGGAAAGAATTCAAATCATAAAAAAGACCTGGGCCATAGGAATTTCTCATTTCAGAGTAGGATGGAGTGAGTAGGAAGCAATAAGTTATAGCTCCTACTGCAACAACTAAAAATAAGCTATGAAATTTGTAAAGAATTTGTTTTTAAAAACATCATGAAGCTAGAAAAGCAGAGAGGACTAAGTAAAATAAACCAGAGAGGGATGTGCCATTTTGAAGTGAAGAGGCTGCCACAATTGCTTCTCATCTGGGAGCCTTGGCCAATTCTTTGAGTGGGGTTAGGCTTGGGCATGGCCTGAATTGAGGAATATTATATGCTGGAAAGAAAAACGAACATCCAAGCTTCTGGAACTAGTGCAACAACTGGAAACTTCAGGATTCCTGCACATGTGATGGCAGTGTCCCCCTTGGAATATCTGTTGTGTGTGGTGACTGCATGGGAAATCAGGGAGCTTCTGAAAGGTAGAATGAGATCTCCCACAGTGCTGCAGTGTGGGAGAGACAAGGCCCTACTTGAGGAAGAGGGGCTACCTCAAACACATGGCCAGTCTCCCTATCAAGACATTTGTGAAACTTGGAAGGAGCATGGGTAGGAAGAAGGGTGAAACAAATCTCCCACAGTTTACAGAGTGAAATATAAAGAGATTCAGCCGGGCTCCATTTAGGTCTCCCTTCAAGACATCTGAAACCAGAGTGGGGTTGAGTCTAACTAAAACTGCAGCCCAGTCTTGTCCTAGGCTCAACTCCTGCTTAGATCAAGAAGGAGAAAACACTTTCATAGGTGAAAACAATACCACTTCAGTCTCTATGTTATTTTTGTCTATGATATCTGTCACACAATGAAAAACTATAAGACATTCAAAAAGCAGGAAATGGTGGCCAAAAATCAAAAGAAAAAAACAGCAAAAGAGGTAGAATCAAGGATGGTTCAGGTGTTGGAATGATCAGACAAGGACTTCAAGATAACTACGCTAAGTATGTTAGAGAAAACAGAGGAAAAGAAGTGGGATGGGAATATTTCAACGGAGAATTGGAAACCATAAGAAAGAATCAAGTAGACATTTTAGAACCAAAAGAGACAACATTTGAATTTCAGACTCATCGGCTGGATCTAATAGCCAGTGGACAAAGCAGAACATTGGACCAGTGAACCTAAAGGCAAGTCAACAGACATATTCAAATGAAGAGTGAATGGAACAAAAAGAACACAAGAGTAAGACATATCTACAATGCAACTGGTGTCCCAGAAGGAGAGGAGAGTGAATGGGGCAAAAAAAATAGCTGTAAAGAGTATGGCTTAAAATATGCCAAAATTGATAAATGCCATCAATCAACATTCCAAAAGCCCAGTGAAACCCAAACAGTATTTTATATAAATACAAAGAATATTGCATATATGCACATCATAATCCAATTGCTTGAAACTGAAGTTAAAGAGAATATCTTAAAAGCAGCCAGAGGGAAAAATGGATAAATTAAATTCAGGAGAGCAAGATTAACAGCAGTTTCTCAAGAAATATAATGGAAGCCAGACCATGGAACAGTATCTGTTAGTGTTGAAAGAAAAAAACTCCCAACCTAGAATTCTAACCCAGTGAAAATATCCTTCAAAAGTGAAGGTAAAAACTAACATTTAACAATAAACAAAAGCTGAGAAAATATGTCACCATACAATCACATTATAAGAAATACTAAAGGAAGTTTTCAGGTTGAAGAAAAATGATGCCATATGGAAACAAGGACCTCTAGGAAGAAATGAAGAGCAGCAAAAAGATAAATATGTGGGTAAACAAAATATTTTTAAAATTATTGACTAAAACATTGAAGACAACAATAAAATAATTGTGTTGGAAGAACTGTAACACAGATACAGGTAAAACACATAACAACAATCACACGAAGGGCTGTCGTAAGGCTCTTACATCATTTGTGGAGTGGCACAATGCAAATCATTTAGAAGACAGATAAAATCCTGATAGGAAAATGGACAAGAACCTTGAACAGGGATCTCACAAGACTGGATATCCAAATGGAGATTAAATATATGAAAAGATACTCAGCCTCATTATTTATCAGAGAAATGCAAATCAAAATCAGAGTGAGTCACCATGCTATATGATATCAAGTTCTCATAGGAATATGAAGCAAGTTTAACTCATGCAATGCTAGTGGAACAATAAGTGATATCGCCACTTTGGAAAACTCTTTGCCAGCATCTTTTACAGGTGAAGATATGCTACCCCATGACTCAGAAATCCCACTCCTAGGTACATGTCTAAAAGAAATGAGGGCACATGACCATCAAAAATATATAAAAGGACTTCCGGGAAGATGGCATCAAAGTAGCCAGGCAGGGCTAAACTCTTTCACAAAAACAATGGAGAAAGGGCAAAAAGCTGTCAGAGGGAGCTGCTCTGGGGATCTGCAGACCAGGACAGCTGCACATCATCCAGGAGAGCAAGGGCCAGAGAGACGAAGAGCCCAAATGAAAACCATTAGTTACTAGCCCTTGTGGCTGGGAACAGCACATATTCTCCACCCGCAGGAAAATCCCTGGCTCACAGCAGCCAGCTGAGGGGAAAAACGGTCCTCCTTGCTGGAAGAAAAAGGGGTCTGCAGGACGACAGAGAGTGGTTTCTCTTCAGTGAGTTTGGCCAGCTGAGCCCACTTTGAATCTCGGCTGTAGCCAGCCCAGCAAGTGGAGGCTGCAAGTGGGGGAGCTAAAGGGCAAACAAGTGTGGGACAGGTGCCCAGGAAACCCATAGAGGGAGAAGTATAGGGGGGAGGGGAGAAAATGAAATAAACAATAAAGACCCCAGCCAGCACCGAAACAGCCCGAGAGGGGAGGGGGGATCAGATCAGGCAGGCTGTCACAGCCACCCACCCCAGGAGAGAGAGGACCTACGTCAGTGAGGCGGTGAGCTAAAAGCCCTGGAGAGAAGGAAGCCAGGAGAGACAACCCACCTGAGGGGACAGAGGGCAGGGAGAGGCAGAGAAACTGTCAGAAGCCTACCTAACCCACGCAGCGGGTGTGGCTGGGCGGATGAACGCCTGCCTCAGGTCTCCTAGGTCCCTGGTTTGATCCCTGGTACTGCTTGAGAGAAGGGATCCAGAGCGTGATCCAGCAGGTGTCAGGCACCCAGCTGGCTCCTTGTGACAGGGAACTTACAGACCAAGATGTTCTTTTTACGGTTTTCGATCTCTTATTTTATATTTCCTATTATCCTTGTAATTTTTAAATCTATTTAATTTTTCATTCTTTATTTTATTCTCTAAAACCAGGAACCCTACCTGTGGAGGGCAGGGTACAAGGTGATGACTGACGCGCGCTGGCACCCTGAGACGGTTCACAGTGGTCTAAGAAGGAGGCCTGTTCTTCCTGGTTTGTTTTTTATTTTTTGTATTTTCTTTTTCTTTTCCTTCATTTTTCTCCTTAGTTTCTCTATTTCTTTTCTTTCTTTTGTTTCCCCTCTTCCACTGCTTTTCTTTCATTCTACCTTCTCATTTGCTCTTCATTTTTCTTCCTCATCTTTCCAGTCTTTTATATTATTCTATATCTATTTTTCTACTCTCATTTGTCATCTTGTTTAATCTTTTTTTAATTCCACCTTTTTAAAATCTTATATCTTTGTACTTTTTATGATTTTTCACTAATTATTTATTTTTTTCCTGGGTATTTTATAGTTCTTTTTCTATCTTCTTTTTTAAATTAATATTACTATTCTTTTTCTCTTCTTTCTTTCCTTTTCTATGGTCTTAAAATTTTTTAGGGAAACACAGACAAGTACAAGGATATAGAATAAGTGGAACCACATGTCGAAGAGGAAACAACATAAAACAAAACAAAACAAAACAAAATAAAACTCTAGGGTAGAAAGAGAAGCTAACCATCTGAATAAGTCCATCAAGATAAACAGATGCCTAGACACCAGCAAAAAATTACAAGCCATACTAAGAAGCAGGAAAACATAGCCCAGTCTAATAAGCAAACGAAAAAGCAATAGGAGATGCAGAACGTGGAACAACTAATCAAGGATGTCCAAAAAAATGTCATGAATCAACTTAATGAAGGGAAGGAAGAGAGAAAGGACATTAAGAAGACATTGGGGGGAAGCGGACGTGGCTCAAGCAACTGGGCTCCCGTCTACCATATAGGAGGTCCAGGGCTCGATTCCTGGGGCCTCCTGGAGAAAGGCAAGCTGGCCCATGTGCAGAGCTGGCCCACGCAGAGTGCTGGCCTGTGCGGCGTGGTGGCCTGCACGGCATGCTGGCCCGTGAGTAGAGCTGGCACAGTAAGATAACACAACAAAAAGAGACACAGAGGAGACACGATAAGAGACGCAGCAGAGTAGGGAACTGAGGGGACACAAGAGATTGAGCGCTTCTCTTCCACTCCGGAAGGTCCCAGGATCAGTTGCCAGTGCTGAAGAGAAGACAAGCAGACACAGAAGAACACACAGAGCAGACAGTGAGTGCAAAACTGGGGGAGGGGAAATATAAAATATATTAATATAAAATATAAAAATATAAAATTTAAAAAATAAATCTTTTTAAAAAAAAAAAACACACTGGGGAAACATACAGATGAAATTGTAAACATACATAAGAAGTTAATGTCTCTGATAGTGAAGAATGGCACAATGCAAGAAATCAAAAATACGCTAGAAGGACATAACAACAGAGTTGTATAGGCAGAGGAAAGAATTAGTAAAGTCAAAGATAATACATCTGAAATTGCACACATAGTAGAACAGATAGATAAAAAGGGGAAAAAATTCAGAAGGGATTCAGGGAATTGAATGACAACATGAAACGCACAAATATATGCATTATAGGCATCCCAGAGGGAGAAGATAAGGGAAAGGGGACAGAAGGAGTGTTGGGGGAAATAATGGCAGAAAATTTCCCAACTCTTTTGAGGGACATGGATGAATATGTCCAGGAAACACAGCACACTCCAAGCAGTATAAATCCTAACAGGTCTACCCTGAGACTTATACTTATCAAATTGTCAAATGCTCAAGGCAAAGAGAGAATACTGAAAGCAGCAAGAGAAAAGAGATCCATCACATACAAGGGAAGCTCGATAAGATTAAGGGCTGATTTCTCACCTGAAGAGAGACAGCACTGGTATGACACAGTTAAGGTGCTAAAAGAAAAAAACTGCCAGCCAAGAATTCTGCATCCAGCAAAGCTGGCATTCAAAAATGAGGAGAGTTCAAAATATTCACAGGTAAACCAAAATTAAGAGAGTCTATCAAAAAGAAACCTTCAATTCAGGCAATACTAAAGGAGTTTCTGAAGGTTGAAAGGAAAAAACAGGAGAAGAGAGTTAGAGGAGAGTGTACAAAGGAAAACTACTTGTAAGAATAACTAAAAATATAAAAAAGAAAAATAAAAACAAAATACAACGTATACCAACTGAAAAAAAAAAAAAAAAAAAAAGGTTAATGGGTTAATGAAAGTATTGCCTTAATAGTAATAACACTGACTGTTAATGGATTAAACTCTCCAATCAAAAGACACAGATTGGTAGAATGGATAAGGAAATATGACCCATTTATATGCTGTCTACAAGAAACTCACCTTAAACCCAGGGACACAAGGAGGTTGCAAGTGAATAGTTGGAAAATGATTATACATGCAAACAATCAACAAAAAAGAACGGTAATAGCTATACTAATAATGGACAAAATAGACTTTAAATGCAAAACTATTGTGAAGGACAAAGAAGGACACCATATATTAATAAAAGGGGTAATCTATCAAGAAGAAAGAACAACCATAAATATCTATGCACCTAACCAGCATGCCCCAAAACACATGAATCAAACATTTGAAAAACTAAGGGGAGAAAGAGATGCCTCTACAATTATAGTGGGGGACTTTAATACACCATTATCACCATTAGACAGAACATCTCAACAAAGGCATAATAAAGAAACAGAGCCCTTGAATAATACGTTAGAGGAACTGAACCTAATAGACATATTCAGAACATTAGACCCCAAAACAGCAGGATATACATTCTTCTCAAGTGCACATGGATCATTCTCCAGACCACATACTAGGCTACAGAACAAGTACCAATCATTCTGGAAAGAACTAAAACCAATCCTGCATAAACTCTTCCAAAAAATAGAAATGGACGGGATATTGTCTAACCCATTCTATGATACTAACATTACCCTAATACTAAGCCACATAAAGACATCACAAGAAAAGAAAACTACAGACCAATCTCTCTAATGAATCTGGATGCTAAAATTCTCAACAAAATGCTTGCTAATCATATCCATCAAATGAATTATACACCATGATCAAGTGGGTTTCATCCCTGGTATGCAAGGATAGTTCAATATAAGAAAATCACTCAATGTAATACACCACATTAACAGATGGGATAGAAAAAAAATCACATGATTATCTCTATTGATGCAGAAAAAACATTTGACAAAATACAGCATCCTTTCTTGATAAAAACACTTCAAAACATAGGAATAGAAGGAAACTTCCTCAACATGATAAAGGGTATCTATGAAAAACCCAAAGCTAACATCATATTCAAGCTAAAGGCTTTTCCTCTAAGATCTGGAACAAGACAAGGATGCCCACTGTCACTGCTCTTATTTAACATTGTGTTAGAAGTACTTGCTTAAACATTTAGGCAAGAAAGAAAAAGAAATAACAAGCATCCAAATTGGAAAGGAAGACATAAAAATCTCACTATTTACAGATGACATGATCCTGTATGTAGAAAGCCCTGAAAAATCTACAACAGAGCTGATGAGTTCAGTAAAGTGGCAGGATATAAGATCAACATGCAAAACTCAGTAGCATTTCTGTATACCAATAATCAGCAATTTGAGGAGGAAATCAGAAAAAAATTCCATTTACAATAGCAGCTAAAAGACTCAAATATCTAAGAATAAACTAAAGATGTAAAGGACTTGTACACAGACAATTACACAACACTGTTAAAGGAAATCAAAGATGAACTAACTAAAAGGAAGAATATTCCATGTTCATGGATCGGAAGAAAGGGGTGATTGGGCAGTGGATGGGGGTGATGTTGATGCAGGGATGAGAAGGGGTCAAAGGTGCTGGAATACGAGGGAAGTCAGGTGGGGGGGTTTGGGTTGGATTATCCATGGAACTGGAGGGAGGGCTAAAGGGAGGAATAGGTGAACTCTGGGGATTTGTAGATCTGTGGTTAAGAATATAATGGTGGGAATGTTCTTTTGGCAAATATAACAGGGGAGGGTGACTGGTGCAGGGCGTCAGGGGTGGGAAGTTTTGTGGGATAAGGTGCACCTGTGGTATGCTTCTATGGTATATGAAAATTTTCTTCTTGTCATAGTGTGTTTCTCAGTGGGTGGAGACCCACACAATAAACAAGAAAATATTAAACTCTCGTCCGGAGGAGTCCTGCTATGTTCTCAGTCAGAGAGGCAAGAATCTCTTGAGAACATAAGCAGTGCCTAATAAAAGAATATAAACCAGTATGTCAAGACTTCAATATTATTGCATGTAAATATGAACCATATTCTTCAAAAATTGAAACTCAGTGTTTACCATAGGTTCTAAAGGGGGGGGGATAGAAGCAATGGAATACAGGGCATTCTGAAGGCACTGGAATTGTTCTGCATGATCTTGTAATGATGGATATAGGCTATTTTATAAAATAAAAGTATACGGGCAAAATGTAAACCATAATGTAAACCACTGACCATGGTTAGTAGTAATGCTTCAATATTTGTTCATCAATTGCAACAAATGTAGCATACTCATGTAGGATGTTATCAATAGGGGAAAATGTGAGAAGGGGTGGGGGTGGGATATAGGGAAATCCTCTATATTTTCTGTGACTTTTCTGTAACCTAAAGCTTCTTTGAAAATAAAGCAAAAAAAAAAAAGACATTGGGGAAACATACAGAAGAAATTGTCAGTGTATGTAAAAGATAACATGTCTTATGGTGATGAAAGACACTAAAAATTTTTATTATTTTTTTGTATTTTTTAAATTATTATTTTTTATTAATTTTATTCTTTTTTTCTTTGGCCCTGTTTTTGGGGAGGTTTTGGATTGCAGAAATGTCACAACTTTGGCGGAGAAGGATCAATGGTGCAGGGTGTCACTGATGGGGGATGTGTAGGGAGCAGTGCACCTGAGGCATGCCTTTATAGAATATGGATATGTTCAAGTGATCATGGGGTGGGGTGTTCTCGGTGGTTGGAGTCCCATAAAATAACAGAAAAAATATGGAATTCCCATCGTGGGAAGTCCTGCTACATTCTCTAATAGAGTGGCAAGAATCCCTAGAGAACATGGGCAGTGCCTAGCAAAGGAGGGCAGACTAATACGCCAGGCCCCTGACATCGATGGTTGTACATACGAACCTTGTTCATGTGAAATCGAAACTTAGCCTAGTACTATATATTACCTATGAGTTTCCTTCAGAAAGCCTCCTTGTTGTTCAAATGTGGGCTCTCTCTAAGCCAAATTCAGCATGTAAACTCACTATCTTTCCCCCAGTGTGGGACTCCAGGGTATAAGCCTCCCTGGCACCGAGGAATTATTACCAAGTGCCAATTAGCAATGCATTTGGAAAAAGACCTTGACCCAAAGGGGGAAATATTAAATACAAATGAGTTTTTATGGCTAAGAGATTTCAAAGTGAGTCAGGAGGTCACTCCAGAGGTTTTGCTTATACATGTCCAAGAGGATCTAACAGACTGCCACAGTGGACAGTACCTCAAGCAGAGGTGATCCCGAAGGCTCTGGAGATATCTAGACACTGTAGAAAGGGCAGACAATCTCAGGAATTTGGCACCCTGTCAGTGGGCCTTACCTTTGAATATATGCTCCCCAATGTAACAGAGTTAGACTTGTTTATAATTTCCCTATACATGGCTCTTTTGCCCCTTTTATTTAAACCTATAATCAGCACTATACTAGTTAAATATATGTAACAGAGACTTAAATCTTCAATCTGTTCATATGCCGGTTGAGCCCTGAATCTCAGCAGAGTTACAGCCAACACCTACTCTCCAGTTCTCTGGACTCACCCATGACAACTAACAAAAGGATGATGATGGACAACCCCCATCCCAAAGAACAGAGTGTCTCTACATCTGCCCCATAGGATCTAAGACCCCTCTCAATTGGAAACAGAGTAGGCATCACCATCCAAAACTCAAGATTGAGGAATGAACAAACATAAGGGGGTAATGCAACTTTGGACTAAAATAGACATTATTATTCTAGCAATGGAAGATCTTGTAACACTGATATAAAGGCAGTGGTCACCAGGGGTTCCGAGGAGAGGGAGAGGGAAAAATAGGTGTAACATGGGGCATTTTTGGGACATTGGAATTGTTCTGAATGACATTGCAATGATGGATACAGGTCATTAGACATTTTGTTAAAAGCTATACAAATGTGCATTACATTACTATAATGTAAACTACTGACCACAGTTAGTAGCAATGCTTCAATATGTATTCATCAATTGTAACAAATGTACCACACTAATGAAAGATGCTGTTAAGGGGGGAAAGTGGAGGAAGGGGAGGAGTGGGGTGTATGGGGATCCCCCTTTATTGATGATGTATCATTTATGGAATCTGAAGCTTCTTTAAAAATAACATTTTATATATTATGAATATCCACAGAAGCTTCACTTTTGGTAAAATCTGGAAATAACTGTCCATCAATGGCAGATTAGAACACTTTTTGATATTTATATACATTGGGAATTGCTAAACAGCAAAAAAATAAATAAAACTACTGATATATACATAATATGGATGAATTTCAAAAACATTGTGTTCAGTGAAAGAAGCCAGACACAAAAGAGAACATACTGGATGATTCCATTTGTATGAAGTTTCAAAAACAGGTAAATGTTAATTAATGGTGACATAAATCAGAATAGTGGTTACTTCAGGGTGGTAGGTTACAAACGGGGAAGGGACATGAGGGAACCTATGGCATGCTGGAAATGCTCTATTACTTGTTCTGGGTGGGAGTGACATAGTTGTACACACATGTAAAAAATGTATTGGGCTTATGCTTAAGGCAGCATATTTGAATACTTTAAGGTACATCTGTTATATCCCTATTTAAAAATCAAAAGAAAAACTTGGCTCACAAAGCTAAAGTAATTCACATGCAGAGACCTTTCCACTTACTGAGAAAGAGAAAATATTCTGTTCTACTGATATTCATAGAGCCTTTTTCTCCACTGGGCCTCTTAAAGTGTCCTAGTACAATTTTATGACTGTAAAACTTTGGCTCTTTCTGTCTTTAGAGTTACAAGTTTCTTGATTATTTGTTTATTCATACATTCTTTCATTCACAAAATATACTGCATATTTCATCTTTATTTTGGAAAAATAAAGAAGGAAAGGAGAACAGTAAGTGCTGGGGATGGAAGTGAGGTTCAATTTTAAATAGGGAGGTGAGGAAAGGCCTCAGTGAAAGGTACCATGCAAGCAGAGACCTGAAGGAGGTGAGAAATTCAGTCCTATGAATATCAAAGAAAAGAGTATTTAAGGCTGGGCAAGAACTACTACTAAGACCCTGAGAGGAGGATGTGCCTGGTCCATGCAGGGAACAGCAAGGCTCTGAGGGCAGCCAGAGCAGGAAGAACAAGGAAGGCAGCAGTAAGAGGTGACTTTGTGTAGCAGTTTGATATTGTTCATGAATTCCAAAAATAGATATTGGATTATGTTTGAACTGGTTTGCTCCTCTGGGCATATTTGATTATACTGGATTCAGAGGTTTCACTTTTATTTGATTAAATAATGATTGAGGTTTTGATTGGGCCATGTCAGTAGAACATGAAAACACACAATAAGGAAAGGAGGTTAGAGTTTTGATCCTGGAGCCCAGGAAGTAAACACACCAAGAAGCAGATATGTGAGGAAGGAGAGAGGCTCAACTGGACACAGCAGAGGCCCCGGGAAGAGAGATGAGCCGTTTGCCTAATAGTCTACAGCTCGCCTTGTGGAGAGAGCAGAGGAGCTGAGCCCAGAGAGAAACGAGCCCCGGGAAGAGAGGAACCCAGGAAGCCTGAACCCTGGCAGACATTAGCAGCCATTCTGCTCCAACATGTGGCAAAAGACTTTGGTGAGGGAAGTAATTTACACTTTATGGCCTTGTGACTGTAAGCTTCTACTCCAAATAAATACCCTTTATAAAAGCCAGCACATTTCTGGTATTTTGCATCAGCACCCCTTTGGCTGACTAATACACTTCAGAAAGGCAGTAAGAGACCAGACCATATCCAGCCTCAGGCCACTGAAACTGGCCCAGCTACTCGTGTGGGTGGGGAGGGAAGCCCTGGGGCACGAGAACGAGAGTGTTGATCTAAACGGTGCTTTGGCAAGTGCTGACTGGTGTGTTGAAAAAGAGACACAGGAGGGCAAGGGGCGGCAGGGAGACCAGGTAGGAAGCTACTGCAATAATACAGGTGAAAGGTGATGGTGGTTTGAAACAGGATGGGATAATCGATTCTGCAGGTATTGTGACGGCAGAGCTGACTGCATTTGCTGATGGGTTCAATGCAGGATTAAAGAAGGAGAAGGTTTAAGGATGGCTCTGTGATTTTAGGTCTGAGCTACTAAAAGCATGGAATAGTCTGGGTACTCTAACATTCGTCAAAGAGTTAAGGAGAAATCAGCAAAGACAAGTGAAAAGGACTGGCCTATGAGCAAAAAGCAAACCTGGAGAGTTAAGTGCCCCAGAATCCAACTGAAGAAAGAGTTTTCAGGGTGGGAAATGGTCGACTGGGTCAAATGCTGCCTATAGGTTAAAAGAAAAGGACTGAGAAATGACCTTTGGATTTGCACAACAGACTGGGAAAACTAGCTAGGGAGAAGGCATGGGGGCAGTTGCATGGAGAGCCTGCTTGAGATGAATGTTCATGAATCTGAAGTAGGACTAGTCAGCATACTGCTGTTCTCAGCCCACTGCCTTCAGCTGCCCAGCTGCAGATGCAAAGTTGTACTTCAGCAGGACTGGGGTTCTGCCAACAGAGTTTGACAAACAGAGCAGGGAGCACTGGAGTTGAGGGTATATGTCAGGCATGATTACGGCTAACCGCAGAATTTAACCTGAGAACTGAGGGTAGGAGTGAAATGCTGATAGAGCTGTAGGCAACGGTGGAACGGAAGGAATATTGGGGGTAGGTACCAGAGAGACTTGGCTAAAGAGACAGAGGAGGAGCTTATGGGGGCTTTGCTTGAAACGGGGATTCAGGAAGGGTTTTAGTTTTAATAATCTTAGGAAATAGATCTACCATGGGATTTAAGTGGACAGAGAAGGGGATCACTGAAGGTGAAGAACAGAGAAACTAAGATCAGAGTTTTTAAAAGTTCACCTCAGCACATTTTTAAATCACTAAACACTTATGACAGGAGTAAGGTAGTAGAAAATGACAGTGTGTCAGGAGCTAGAACTTTCAAGTACTGAAGGAAAATGATAGGAAAAGTCATTAAAGTGTTCTACTGAGGTGAAAATGATTTTTTTTTCTTGATACTCCCATTTCCCTCTCCCTGGAGTTATGATATATTCACACACATTTATAGACATATCTATATACACACACACAGCCCCAAGGGAATCAAATACTATTTTGTTTACTGTAAATTATATGATTTTACATAAATGGTACTATACTGTATTCTGCATAAATTTCTACAACTTGCTTTATTTCCATGTACTAAAATAATGTCATTTCAAGATAAAACAGACACTTGCAATAAACAATTCATAATAGGTGACTGTCCAATTCAAAAAGGAAAAATAATATCCTTAAAATATATTTACCCTGAAGCTTTCTACTAAGTTCAAGTCTTTCCTGCTCAAGGCGCTTGATTCTTCTTTCATACGCTTCCGTTGCTAGGTGGTTATCGAGGGTCCTCTGAACATCGGCATCAAGACCCAGGGAGGTGGGCCCAGCTGCAGCTCCTAAACAGCTCCGGTCCGAGAGCGCACTGAGGGAGGGAGAGCACAGGGGCCACACTGAGGCAGAAAGCGTGAAGGAGGAAACAGCCTCTGAAATTGTTCGAGATATGAATCTGAATCTCTAGTGATAGTTAGCCAGCTAGAATGATTGTAAAAAGCATTATTTGCAAAATCACCATGAACTGGTTACTAGAAGCATTTTAAAAAATGAAAACTTAAATCCCTCAGCTTAACTTGATTTTTTTTTTAAATAACCACAAAAAATAAAACCAAGTTTGCTGAATGGTTACTGGCAGTTTAAGACAATTTGATAACCTAAGTGAAATAGTCAAAAGCACCAGCCATGGTCTTCTTTGCCAGAATTTGAAATTGAAAAGCAAAGTGTTTTATTTTAATAAAATTTAATTAAAAATATTTGAGGTGCTGGATATACAGTAGTGAACAGATCCGACAAAGATGTCTGTCTGTACAGAGCTTATATTCTAGTGACAGACACAGAAATAAGCAAGAAAAACAGTAAAACATTCAGTACATTAGGAAGTCTGAAATGCTAAAGAGAAACTATAAGGCAAGAAAGGTGGAGATACTTTAAATCACAGTTTGTGGTCTCATGATCTGTAACAAATGTTCCACCATGGTGTCGTATGTTAGTGGAGGGGTGGTGTATGCGAATTCCACACATGTGCATGATTATTTTCTAAGTTCACAACTTCTCTAATAAAAGTACATTTTTTTAAAAAGTGGAAATGAAGTATTGCATTGAAATTTCAGAAAAAGTGGTCAGATTCAGTTGCAGTTTCTGAAAAGAGAAAGTTGCCGCTGAGAAGGTAACTTCTGAGCAAAGCCCAGAAAGAGTAAGGGGGCCAGCCAAGGGACGACCAGGAGGAAGTGTTTTCCAGGCAGCTGGAAGCCCAAACGTGCTGACTCGGGGGCCAGGCAGGTCAGGGGCCAGCACGGCGGCCAGCGCAGCTGGAGCTGAGTGAGCAAAGGGAGAAAAAGGAAATAATCAGAAAGATAAGAGCAGGCAGCCACGTAAAGTCTTAAGAGAATTGAGGGCGGGTTGGGGGGGGGGTCCTTAGCAGAGGAGGGGCAGGTTCTGACGTAACTTTTAACAGGAGCACGAGGACAGGTTCAGGGAAGCACATTAAGCAGCAAGCCAAGGGCGATTTTAAGTAGAAGAGGAGCACAGTCTTGGCTGGAGGCGCACACTGGAGTCATCAGCCATTGCCTGGGAACCACAAGTCCAAGGACTGGGCTGGGGCGCTCTGGCACTCAGGAGCCAGGGAGCTTAGGAGTCTGAAAAGGAGTGGCCAGAAAGGCAAAGAGAAAGCCGGGTCAGTACCCCTGGAGCTGAGAGAAGGAAGCATTTTAAGGGAGTGGAGGCATGGCAAATAGTGTGAGATCTGAATCAAGGAAGAATAGGACTGAGGAATAAATGATCACGAAATCAGCAACAAGAAAGTCAGTAGTGACATCCATTAAAGCAGTTTACATTAAGTGTTCGAGGCAAAAACCTTAATGGAATAGATTCAAGACAGAATATTATGAAAAAACATGTATTCAGTAAAACCAACAATTTGAAGTAATTATGCTACAATGTGAAGCGCAGAAATGGTCTGGTAGCAGGTAAACGTAGCAGATGAAGGGATCAAGAGAAAGTCTGTATTTCGCATTAAGATGGGAAAAATACAGTATGTCTGTAAGCTCATGGGCATGACCTGATGATGCAGATGAACCAGAAAGGGAAAAACTTATGGTGTAAAAGTGAGCAATGCCCTAGACTAGGCAAGAACGGGCGGTAGGTTTTGGCCTTAGGAGCACAGTTCAATCATTTAAAGGAGGCATGGTTCCAGAGGTTTGCTGGTGGTAAGTATGGAAGTTCTGCTGTTAGCTTCAATCCTCTCAGCAAAAGAGGAAGTGAGGCCATGAGCTCAGAGTGAGGACGACAGATTCCAGAGGAAAGTAGAGAGTATTAGTTATGTAGGACAGTGAAAGAGAATACACGAGGGTAACATACTATATTTGCCAGGGCACTTGAGGTTGGTAACCACGAATTTAAAGGGAGACCAGTAATAACGGATGAATAGTTTTCCCTAATCACTTTCAACAGGAGAGAGAATTAGGGAGAGAATTAGATTTTAATAATGAATGTTGATTTAGCACAACAAGTATAATCGAATGAAAGATGGTCAAGGGAATCAAAGTGGCATGCAAGGGAGTGATCACACTCATTCTCAGTGCAACTTAAGCTGGGTAAGGAGGAAAGAGAGGGTATAGATATGATAAGGGTCAGGGAAAAGATGGCAGGATTAATGAGTTAAAAGTTCTGGTGCCTGACACCTAGAGAATGTTTATTCAAAACCACAAGGCTTGGCTAATTGCTGCCCTATTACTAAGGTTTAGTTTTGGAGCTCTGCATTCAGTCTTATTCTTTCCCCTCCAAAATGGGTTAAGATTCCTGTTTCTTCTATTCATTCTGTAATATTTAATGTTTTCCAGCAGCAGGATCATTTTTTTTTTTTAATTAATTTACTAGAGTCTCTTATACAATTTTAAAACCCTCATTTTAATTTGACTTAAATTGTAAAAATTATTTTAACTTTTCAAACTTACCAGCTACTAGTGTATGTAAAACCAACAAAAGGCAAATGGTGGCCAGAAAATGCAGTATGTGTTGGTGGAGGCATTGTTTCCTGTAGGAGGTAAAAAAGATTACTATGAACCCAAGGTTGGACTAGAAATATCAACTGTCAATAGGAAACACAGAAGTATCCAAATGAGAAACACCGGTTAAGTTTGGTACAGAGGTTCAATGGTATAAGATTTAGATAATGAATACTGCTACGCAAAAATTCTAATAAAATGAAATTAAAGACAGAAAGTTGGACTATTATTGAGTATTATATATTTAATTTGAAATTACTTATAATTTCTGTTAACAGTAAATGTAATTCTTTTGAGATTCAGAGACTAAACCACGAGAAAAGTTCCCATCTGTCTTGAATATTGTATCAGTGAAAAGTGATATAAATTAATATAAAAATCCTTGATGCAAAATCAAAACTTTAGGAAATAAAATGAGAGAAGAGAAATGAAAGTGAAAATTAAGGCTAAGAAATAGGCTAAAAACTTAAGAACTTTCTTGAGAGCCACATGGCTACTGACCCTTGTCTTTCCTGTGTTGGGTGCTACTGAGGGGAAAGTGAGGCCAGCATTGACCCGCCCCCCACCCCTTTATAGGGGACTTAATCTTCCTGCCTGGATGCCCACAGGATTCCTCATTATTGCAAAACTCCAATAACCATGGTATATTCTGAATTTCATTCTCCAGAGTTAATTATTCCTGGGATATGATGGACCCATTGAATGTGATGATTAAAATTTTCTTTATTTTCTGAAGTAATATTCAGTAATTCTGAAGTAATTAGCTCTATAAGTAATTTTTCTGTTTCCTTATTTCAGTTCTCTTCTACAAAGATACTCATTACCTGTATATTAGAATTTTTATGACAGTATTTTGTCTCCTGTTTTCTTTCAGATCTAATTTAACTGTTAATTTCCATTCATCTTGCTTGGTTTTTACTATTCTGTCCCCCATGCTCTTGATTATGTTTTCAGCAGTGTCTATTCTCATTTGGATTTCATTTTGGGATTTTTTTCCTTCTGTTCTGACTTCTACTAACTCATGTTTCATCCCTTTTTTTTTATCTTGCTATATTTTTCATGAGATTTTATATCTTTGCATTGTGCTCGTTTTATATAGGCAAACACTTCATTTTTTAGGCACAATTTTTATCACCTTCAAGGAAACTATTTATGATGCATATTCTTCATCTACTCTTTCTTTCTTGTTTTTCTTGTATATTTGTATTGATACTGTATTGGTTCCTCTTTTATTATAACTAATTTTTATTGGCATGAGGGTCTCATAGATCTGCTTTGCAGATCTGTTCAAAGGAGGGACAAACATTGTGCTCCTCATTAATAGGAATTCCCTTTTTGACACTGGTTGTTTGAGTTCTTTTACTTTTCACGTCTCTCCAGATAAGGCTGTCTCCTATGCCTTGATTCACACAGCAAACTGATTTCTATGAATGTGGCTTGTCTATGATTTTTCATTCAGCCTTGCCTTCCTAAATACTCAATATTTTTTCCAAATAGGTTCCAGGGAATTGTGTACCAACAGTCCATCACCTCTTCATTCCAAAAGTGGGATTATTGTTTTTACCTCTCAGGTGTGCCACTTACCATGAAGAATTGTATTCTGGGAAGTCAAAAACATTAAAATATCTGCTCATGAAACTTCTAATATTCAGTGATTGATGTTCACTGTTTTTATCAGGTCTTCTTCATGTATTATAAAAGTTTTGTTTTTCTCTTTATTTTTCTCCTAGTAACTTCCTAGGAGTGGTTTCCAAGAGAAGGGAGAAGTACCATCTTTAACATACTATTTTAGAAACAGATGTTTTCATTTACATAAACTATGAAGCCTTTTCTTAAACACTAACACAAGTTTCTTCCATCAATGTGAAAGTTTACTTATATGTTTAGACATCGATAACTATGAATTATATTGACACATTCATAATTATTTATCTTTAGATCAAACACTACTTCAAATTCTTGAAACCCAAATCCTTATCTGTGATTCCTTTGCCTCAGATTACAATGATTTTCCTATTCACTGCTTAAGCAGTCTTCATTATATCTAGTATCAATTATTTTCCATTGCTTACTTACTGAAATCTAGGTAAAGCCAGTGTATTTTTCCCTGAGTTCAGCTATAAGCTACGAGGCATGTAACAGGGCTTGACTCCTCTTGAGCTGCTCCATTTGCCCAACCTCTTGGGGCTTTGTTCTTATGCAGTCTTCTAGTCCTCTATCTTACATAGCAAGATCAAACACAGTGGCTTCCTTTTCTTGTGTCCTTTTTTATCAGACCAGCAAGAAGGCAGAGACTCCACATGAATTACACCCCACTGATGTAGTCTGATCAAAAGCCCAAAAGCAATGTTATCAAGTAATCTAAGCAAAGGCCTCCCAACCTCATGTAATGCAATCAAATGGCATCACATTAACAGGAACAGATTACTTTAAAACATCTCTCTTTTTCGGAATCATAAAATATTCTCAAACTGCCACAGAAGCCATTTGGTCCTGGGCGTTTTCCTTGTCATGTGGTTTTAATTATTGATTCAATCTCTTTACTAGTAATTGGTTTGTTGAGCTCTTCTATTTCTTCTTGACTCAATGTAGGTAGTTTGTTTCTAAGAATTTGTCAATTTCACCTACATTATCTCACTTATTAGCATACAATTGTTCATAGTATCCACTAATAGTCTTTTTTTTTAACAAATCAATTTTACATTCTTATAGCACTTTGATTTTTCCAATAATAACAGTTACAAATAAAAAACAAACAAATCTCATCATCTCTCAAAAATCTCTCTGTGCTTCCCCTGCTGTACATAGCTGCTAGTCTTTTTCCTTCTCTCTAGTATATTTGTATTTATATTTGATAAAAACAGTCTTATATATGCAATATCATCCATATTTGTATTTTACATGAGGTTTTACTATCTTACACAGTCCCATATTACAGTTTTTAGCTTTCATTCTAGCAATATACATGACTTTAGACTTTCCCTTTCAACTACTGTCATACCCATACATAGCACTGCTAGTTACAAACACCATAATTTGCTTTAACCATTTCTATTCATTTCTAAATATTTACAAACAACATTTTTACCAATTCTGCACAGACTAACCCTCAGCTTTCAATTCTCTACCCTCCTCTTAGTTTCTGGTCACTTATAGTCCTTTTTATTTCAGCGTGATCAGTAGTAATGCCATACTTATCACTCCTGATTTTCATTATTTGTATAGTTTTTCTTCTTTTGTCATAAAAAATTTTTTTATTATATTGATCTTTTCCAAGAACCAACTTTTGATTTTGTAGATTCTATATTTTTGTTTGTTTTCTATTTCATTTATGTTCACTCTAATCATTGTTATTTTCTTCCTTCTGCTTGCTTTGATTTTAGTTTGCTCTTCTATTTCTAGTTCTCCCAGTTGAATTTAAGACTCTGATTTAAAGTCCTTCTGCTTTTTCCATGAAAGCACTTAGTGCTATACATTTTCCTCTCAGTGCTGCCTTCACAGCATCTAGCAAGTTTTGGTATGTTGAGTTTTCATTTTCATTTGCCTGAAAATATTTCCTAATTCTGCTTTCACTTCCTTTATAACCCACTGGTTGTTTAAGAGAATGCTGTTTATTTTCCCCTATTTATTGGTTTTCCCATTCTTCCTCTGTTATTGATTTCCATCTTCATTCCATTGTGGTCAGAGAATATATCTTTTAATTTATTAGAGACTTGTTTTGTAATCCAACATATGGTCAATGCTTGAGAATGATCTATGTGCACTCAAGAAGAACATGTATTCTGTTTTCGTTGAGTACAGTGTTCTATGTATGCCTCTTAGGTTTTGAAGTAGTCTGCGAAAGGGGTGCTGATGCAAAGTACCAGAAATCTGTTGGCTTTTATAAAAGGTATTTATTTGGGGTAAAAGCTTACAGTTTCAAGGCCATGAAAAGTCTAACTCAAGGCACCATAAGATGTGATTTCTTAGGCAAGTCATGTTAGGCCACATGTTGAAGCAAGATGGCAGGCGATCCCTGTGTGGTCTCTGCCTTCCCCTCCAGGCTGTACCGTCTCCTGGAGCTCAGCTGAGCACAACCAAGCATAGGGCTTGTCTCTTACTGGGCCTCTTCTCTCAGGCTTGGCTGCTCCACTTTCTTCCCAATTTCGTCTCTTGAATGCAGCTGCAAGTTATCAGGTAAATTACTCATCTCGCCCCTGAATCTAATACAATCAAAGGGTTATCACGCCCAGAGGAACAGACCAGTTTACAAACAATCAATATCTCTTTTTGGAACTCATAAATAATATCAAACTGCCACACCATATGACCTCACAATGTCACTTCTAGGTATATACCCTAAAGAACTGAAAGCAGGGACTCAAACAGATATTTGCACATTGATGTTCATGACATTATTCACATCTTCCAAAAGATGGAAGCAACTAAGTGTCCACCAACTGATGAATGGATAAATAAAATGTGGTATATGCATACTGTTTTATTTTCCTAGGTTGCTTAAAGCAGCTACCATAAACAATGGGAATTTATTTATTACAGTAACTCTGAATTTTTATTTTTTTTCCTCTCAGGTTTATTGTTGCTATTTTTTTCCTTTTTTTAAAGTAACTTGCCTGCTCTTAATCTGCAAAATCTTTCTATCCCATGTTGTGATGCCACTGATGATGATTCTCAGTTTTTACTCTGCCCCTCTTCCCAATGGCTCCCTCGTCTGTTTACTTGTTGTTTTTGCTCACTGTCTGCACTCGTTGTCTGCTCGTTGGTTTTTTTCCTTGATGTCTACTTGTTGTTTTTGTTTGTCTTCTTTAGGAGGCACTGGGAAACAAACCCAGGACCTCCCATGTGGGAGGGGAGGTGCTCACCTGCTTGAGCCACATCCGCTCCCCAGTTTTTATTTTTTATTTTCAAATTATTCTTCTAATTTTTTAACTTGGCTTCTTAAAGGTCATCTTTGTCTTTATAGCTTAGTAGTCAGCTAATTTTCAGTCAGAGGTTGTGCTCAAACACCTTGAGGTTTTGGCCCTTTGCCAATACACTGGAGTGTGGGATGAGGAGCACTTTCAAATTTCAGGCCCGTTTCAATTCCATCCCATATTTTACTTTCTGCGTGGCCTTCCCAGGACTTCTGTTCACATATGAAGTCACCCCATCATCATATTAGCCTTCTCGCATCCCTCCTGACCTAGTGTGCAACTTCTGGTCTGCCAAGGATGTGTGGATAATTTATCTTGACTAAGTCCCTCTTAGTCAAGAATGACTATGTATATGTATCTCCATTAATTCTCTTAATTTACTGATTTATGATAGACTAAGCATTGGAAGCACAGCAAAATACTTATAAGCCATACAATTATTTAATAAACATATGAAAAAGAAACAGAGATAAGGAACTTTTTCAATCTGCCATACTTACAGAATTCTTTAAACAATCATCATCCACATCAAAATTCGATGTATCTGTTGGGCTACTAACTTCTGGAATATAAGGTGCTTCACAGTTTCTAATATTATCCCAATCAATGCCAGTAAAAAATGGGTGTTTTTTAAAGTCTTCTATTCCGTTTTGCCCAAGGCGATGTTCTCTGCTACAAATAAGCCTTCGAATAAGATCCTTAGCATTTTCAGACACATCGGTAACTTGGGTTGGAAACTGAAATCTCTCCTAACAGAAAATAATAGAAACAAAATAAAAATGAGTATTTAATTTACTAAGTAGATTGATTAATGTACCCATTTCCTTTAAGACTATACATTTAAAAATATATATATAGTGAGTGTATATTGATACAAAGTATTGTTACTAAATGAGATACTGGGATGAATGAGAAAAGATCATTTTCCTAAAAGAACTTTCAGTTTCATATATGACTAAGTCATACATGTATTGTAGTATATAATACAAACAAGAATAAATGAAATGTTAAATATCTTAAGCTGTTACTGGAATGAAGAGGAGTAATTAAAACTAGTGGGATTTGACTCAAAATGTCAATAGAATGTAGATGAATATTGTTCACATAATTTAAAATACTAATAACTAATGATAATAGTTAACATTTTTGATAATTTAATATGTATCTGGTACTACTGAAAGTGCTTTATTTGTTTTAATTCATTTAATCCTCAGAACAATCCTCTAAGGTGGTTACTATTACCCTAATTTTATAGAAAAAGAAACAAAGGTACTGTAAATTCAAGTAATTTACAAAGGTCACACAACTAGTAAGTGGTAGAGCAGGGATTTGAACTGAATCTGCTAGACTCTAGAATCTAGATTCTTAACTATAATATTATATACTACAGTGAGCTCTTTCTAAAATGCTATACATGATATTTGTAACTTTTCAGCTCTTCTCTCTCTTTCAATCTTACATAACTATTTAGAGCACTATCTTTGTAGCCAGGTAGAAAAGCATTTAAAACACTGTATATAATTAATTTATATATGTGAAGCACCTAACCATAACTGCATCACCAGAAAACAAATGAGAAAGAATAAATTATCATTCCCTTTACGGGATATTCCTAATCATATTGCATTTTTACAGTTACAATCTTCTGAGACCATTTAAAAATAAAAAAAATAAATAAAAACCTTACCTATTCTTTTTTTGGATGATCTATTTTTACTTACTTGGTACCAAATGGATTAAAGTTTTATTTAATTAATCCTTTCCTGATGTTCACTTTGATTATTTCCAAGGTTTTCTAATCATAAAGAATATTGGTATAGGTATCTTTGCCCAAATACCTCTATTTTGCTGAAAATTTCCTAAGGGTAGATTCCTAGAACTGAAGATGCTCCATCAAAAGATCTACCCACTATAAAGGCTTTTGATGGATCTCTGTAAAATTCTTGATTGAAAGTTTACACCAAATTATATTCTATTAGCAATGTCTAAGAATGTCCATCTTACTGCTTTATTTTCAGCACCACATACAATTTTCCTTTTCACCTGCGCCAATTTGAAACAAACACAAAGGGTATCTCCTTCTTATTTTAATTTGTATTTCACTTGCAATTACTAAGGTTGAGAATTTTTCATATGCATTACTATAATGTATCTATAAATGTCTTCTTATGACTTTTGTCTATTATTCAACTGGAGAGACCAATTTCCCAGTTTTTAGCATCTCTGATAAAATGCACGAGAAAGCTAGAACTAATTATTTTTATGTAGTAATTTATGGATTTTGATTATTAGTATCAGTAAAGTTCCCTACTAGCACAGAAATGTGAATGCTCATTGTTTTTAGGAAAATAGTTTCTCTTTTTATATAACATTTTAAATTTATGACATTTATCACATAAATTTGAAAAAAAGTACAACATACTAACTTTGTGATTCATGATTTTTCCATATGTCTCCACCAGAGATTCTGCATAAAATGGTGTTTCTCCATAAAGCATTTCATACATACAAACCCCCAGAGACCACCAGTCACACTCAGGTCCGTATCGGCCTTTTCCATCCTCCATGGCTTGAAGGATTTCAGGAGAGATATAATCTGGGGTTCCAACAGCCACTGATGACTGGACCTGAAGAAGTTCATACTTTTACTAACACAGTCCAATATATTAGAAACAAAATAATTTAAAAAATAATTACACTTAGACATACAATCGACACTTATAACAACTATATAAATGACATTATCTTAAATTAGTCCCCTTTGTACATAAGTTAAATTTTACATAATCACCACATTAACAGTTTTCCACATTTTATCTTACCATAGAACCTTTATCATAACCGTCATTTAATTGCATATACTTGGGGGGAAAATCTGATGTGAATGACCACAGCCATTAACAGACTGAATATCTGTTTTGGAACATTCTGATTATTGATGTTTATCTGTCTATTCTATAGCACAGAAAAATGCTAGGTAAAACAATGATCATTCTTATAAATGTGTAAATGTGCTTTTAAGAAAAGAGAAAATTTTTAGAAGCCAGTAATCAAGAAATGGTTAAGAAGCAGGGTGATAAGTGATAAAGCACTAGAGCTGGGTCCAAGTAGGGAATTGTTGGTCTCTGTTTTCCGGGTGCTGGTATTTTCACATATTCATAGGGACAAAAGGGAAGACCTCGGGCTTACATGAGACAGGAGGCCATAACCCAGAGACTATCCCACATATACCCTACCTAAAGGTATAGTGTAAACAAAAAGGTGAATTATAAAAGTCTGCCACCCAGCAGAGAAAACTAATGAAACATTTTGTCTATACTGACTTGTGACTGATGTGTGGGAAAAAAAAAGTCACTCCCCTAGCCAGTCATAACTTTAGGTCACATAGTCCACAGTTTGAGATTTAATTTATATTGATCCTGAGGTACAAAAATTCTTAAACCAAATAATTGGCATAAATATCAGTACCCAGGTTAGCAGCCTCTAAGGGGCATGAAAAAATAGATTCAAAACTACCCTGGAAGACACACACTCAAACTAGGGCCCACAAGATCCTTACACATAAAGTCCCACTAAAGATACGCTCACAATCCAATAATACAAACTAACTGAGACGCAAGAGTCAGAAAACTCTTTAAGAAACAGTATAAACTAGACCTTAGCAATTATCAGATATACTCTAAGAAAGAACTATGATTAAAATAACCAAAGACATAAACAAATCAAAAATATAAGAAAAGAAAAAGAAAAATTAACAAAAATAAAATAGATGCCTTAGAAATGAAAAAAACTCATTGAAGTAAAAAAAAAAATGACAGTGAATAACAAGAGCAGATTAGACAAACTTGAAGAGAATAATAAATCTGAAGAAAAATTGAAGAAATTAGTCAGTCTCCAGAATGGAGAGATAAAGAGATGGAAAATACAGAAGAAAGGTCAAGAAACATGGATGCTAGAATGAACAGGTTCAACATAGGTGTAAAACAAGACAAGAAGGGACACGAAAGAATAGAGGAAAACAATAATCACAGAGAAAGGGTTTAAAATCTTTTAAGAATGATGTAAGACATGAATCCTTGGATGCAGGTAGGGTATTAAGTTCTAAGAAGAAGAAATAAAACCAGATCCATTCCAAAACACACTGTAATTAAAATGCAGACACCAAAGGTAAAGAGATCTTAAAAACATTAAGGAATAGAGATTGTTTTCCAAGAAATGGCAATTTGACAGCTAAATTAACAGCAACAAGAGAAGCCAGAAGAAAATGGGATTGTATCTTCATACAAAATAATTATCTAGGGGGGCGGATGTGGCTCAAATGGTTGGGCGTCCGTCTGCCATATGGAGGGGCCTGGGTTCGATCCCAGGGACCTCCTGGTAAAATTATATATATATATAGAGAGAGAGAAGGTGCATGGGCTGCCAAGCTCTGTGTGCCGGTGAGCTGCCAGGCCCCGGGAGCCATGCAGAGGGATGATGACGTAACAGGAGAGACGCAGGGGAGAGATAAGACGAGATGCTCTGAAAGCTCTGGAAGCCAGGAGCTGAGGTGGCGCAGGTGGCGGAACACCTCTCTCCTACATCGGAGGTCTCCAGGATCGAATCCTGGTGAAGACTGGAGGAGGAGGAGGATGAGAAGAGAGGGCAGGAAACAGACACAGAGAATTGCCCAGCGAATGGACACAGAAAACAGCAAAATGGGGAAGGGGAGGTTTTAAAATGGATAAAGTAAATAAATAAATCTTTAAATAATAATAATAATAATTATCTATATGATACTTTCTGCCTAACTACACTATCTTAAAGGAATGAATATTAGAAATAATTTACAGACAAAAACTGAGAGAACTACCACTTATGGATTCATTCAGACGAACTTCTAAAGGATGTACTTCAGAAAATAAGAAATGTAACCCAGATGGAAGAATGTGCTACTAGCAGCAAATGTGATCAAAGATATTAGTAAACTCTAACATACAACTCAGTGGTCATCAGTTGGATAAAATAATCATAATGATGATAATGGTAAAGATGATAGTGAGAACTACTAGTAAATTGGGGGTATAAAAATAAGTTGGAACTAAAATACTAGATAAAAATAACATGTTAGCTGATGGGAGAAACTAAGATTAAAGTATTCTAAGTTTATATTGTTTTGATTGAGAACATGGTAGAGAAACATTATCTCAAAGCTATAGGTAAACTATGAATGTTAAAATTTTATAACCATTAAATTAAGATATTTGAAATAGAATGTATAACTTCCAAAGAAACAAAGAGAAAGAGCAAAATAAACTAAGCTTGATCAAGCCAATACAAGGCAGTAAAGAAGAAAAAAAATATACAAGCAAGCCTGCAAACAATAAGCAAAACCTACACTTAAGTATCACAAAATAGTAGAAATACAAAATTAATAAATTGATTAAATTTACCTACTAAAAGACAGTATTGTCACACTGGGTAACAAACAAAACCAAAATATGCGAATAAACAAAACCAAAATTCAGCAATTGTCTGTTTAAAAGGGATGCCACCTAAAATATACAGGCAAAGAAAAGTTGAAGTAAAGGGATGGAAAAGATATACCAGGCATATATTTTAAAAAGAAATTTAAGACAACTTTAGTAATGTCAGTCAAAACAGACTATATGGCCAAAATCATTATGAAGGTATTTTTAAATTCATGAACATATTAATTTTTAAAATGTGCGATAAATAGAAATTCTGAAAAATATGTACCCAGTAACATAGCTGTGCAAACATTAATAGACTACAAGGAAAAATCAATAAATCCACCATCATAATAGGGATTTTTTTAAAAATGTGTTTGTAAATAATAGAACAGAGACAAAACTGGTTAGAATATAAAAATGTGAACAAGAAAAGCAACAAGCTTAATCTTAGGACATATGTAAAAGTTGCACTCAAAAGTTAGAAAAAAATGTTTTCTTTTCAAATAAACATGGAACACTCATAAAAATTCAACGGTTACAGAGTCATGAAGCAAATCTCACCAAATGCCAAAACACTGATATCTAGTAGACCCATTCACCAGTAAAATAAAACTAGAAATAACTAACTAAAATAATTAATAAATAAGTAAATAGCACAACATGGAAATAAAGAAGCACATCTCTAATTGATGGTCCACAAAAAAAAATCTGATGTTGGAAAATATTTAGAATTGAACAATAGTAAAATACTACATATTAAAATTTATGAGTGAAAAGAGAAGCACAAATAAACAGGAATGAAAAGGGAGACAAAACTACACATGTAACAGATATTTTAAAACTAGGAAGAGAGTAGTCTGAACAACTTTATCCAATACACTTGAACACTCAGAGAATATAGACAATTTCACAGAAAAAAATATAACTTAGCAAAACTGACTCAGGAAGAAATAGAAAACCAAAGAGACCCATAACCATTAAAAATTTTGAATATATAGTATAAAATCTACCCACAAAACAACAAGACCCCACCAAAGCTAAGGAGAGTTTCAAAAAGTGACTTTTATAAATTATATAAGTCACAGATAACCTCAATCTTATATGAACTGTTCTACAGCTAAAATGGTCAAGGAAGGGGAAATGGCCCCCTGATTCACTTTTTGAGACTAAAGTAATCTAAATGATAAAACTTGGGCAAACACAATATTGGAAGGAAAATTATACTCATCTCAGATATGAACTATGTCAGGTATGAATCTTAGGTGAAAATTTTGAATAAAATATTAGCCAAGTAAATCTCATGATTTGTTAAAACATATTAATAAAACATCATGATCAAGTCATGTTTATCCAAAGAATGGATAATTTAACTTTTGAAAATCCATGAAATCTATGTCATCCATCAGATTAACAGATTAAAGGAAAAGAACAACAACAACAAACAACAACCCTAACATCATCTCCATGGTTAGAGAAAAAAATCATTTAATTCCAACAACCAAAACAACAAAATCTTGACAAATCAGAAATAAAATGAAATTTTCTTAATATGATAACGGATATATACCTAAAACTAGCAACAAATTCCTACTTAGTTTGAAACTATAGAAACAACATCATTAGAGACAGGAACAAGGCAAAGATTTCCTATTACCATTTGGTATTAAACCACATAACTGCACAGTAAGAGAAAAATAAATAATAGTATATATAAGGATTGAAAAGGAATTAATACAATTTTTTTAAATTATATGATTGTCTTTACGGAAAATCTAGGAGAATCCACAGAAAAATGGTATAAACTAAAAAAAATTTAGCAAGGTTGCTAGATTTAAGATGAACATATAAAATCAACTGTGTTTCTAAAGAACACCTACAAGTTACTAAACTGCAAATTTAAACAAGTTATTTATTAGAGACATAAATTCAAAATGGTATCCAAAAACAAATTTTAAAAATAAAGGCAGGGGGTAGGATGTGGCTCAACTGGTTGGGCGTCCGTCTCCCATATGGAGGGACCCGGGTTCGATCCCCGGGTCCTCCCGGTAAAAAAATAAAAATAAAAAAAATAAAAATGAAAATAAAGGCAATGCTTGGGAGGCAGCTGTGGCTCAATCAGTGGGGCTCCCGTTTACCATATGGGGGTCCCTGGTTTGGTTCCCGGGGCCTCCTGGTGAGGGCAAGCCCACCCGCACGACGTGGTTGGCTGACCCAGCAAGCACAAGCAGCAAGGGGGGGATAAATGAATAAATAAATAAAATCTTAAAAAAAATAAAATAAAATAAAAAAATAAAGGCAATGCAACCCAGGTGTCCATCAACAGATGAATGGATAAACAAACTGTGGTCTATTCACACGATGGAATATTATGCAGCTGTAAGAAGAAATGAAGTCATAAAGCATATGGCAACATGGATGAACCTGGAGGACATTATGTTGAGTGAAGCAAGCCAGACACAAAAGGACAAATACTGTATGAATGCATTACTATGAACCAAATATATTGTGTATATATTGTTTGATTCAAAAAAAAAAAAAATTTACATGTATCCATTACATTTAATTGAGAAATGTAAAAAAAAAAAAAAAAAAAAAAATCCAAATAAATAAATAAATAAATAAATAAAAATTAAAAAAAAAAAAAAAGGCAATGGCCTTATAGTGAAAATTATAAAACTTTCTTAACTTTCTTATAAAACAAAACCTAAATCAATAGAGAAAGACACCCTATTCATGGATGGGAAGATTCCATATGGTAGACATAAATATTCCCCTTTTAATCTCTAAATTAAATGAACGTCAAGAAGCTTCGGTGTGTGAAGATGTGTTGTGTGTGTTTATGTGTGTATGTTATGTATATAAACCAATAAGCTAACCCTAACAATCAATATGGAAAATAGAAAGGGCCAAGAACTGCTGGGGCAATTTCAGAAAAAGAAAAACGATTTAGAGGGATATCCCCCATGCTAAATATACCTTCATATAAAGATACAGTGATGAAAGTGGTATGGTTTTGATTCAAATACAAAAGTCAAAAAGCAAGCTGAAACTTGATTTGGAAATCAACAGAATTTGGGGATTTCCTAAATTCAAGACACCTGCCCAGGTAATAAATAATGACTCCCACAAGGTCACAGAATCATGACATTTCAGAGCACAGAGAATCAAAAGAACATCCTAAAAGCTTCCAGAGAACAGGGGAGAAATTTATAATAGAAGGATTGAAATCAGAATAGCATTGGATGCCTCAAAAGCAATACTACGTTAGAGGACAATGAAATGCCTTCTAAATTCTAAGAGAAAAATAATTTCAAATCTAGAATACTATGTCCACACAAATGATCAATCAAGTATGAAGGTATAAATGAAGGCATTTTTCAGTCATGCAAGATTTTGAAATATTTACTTCCAATTGAATCTTTCTCAAAAAGCTACCAATAAATGAAGAGAAAGGCAGATATGCGACTGAGGAAACGGGATCCATCACTAGAGGAATGGGAAGTAAATGCATTAATAGGTTTTTTTTTGGGGGGGGGGTATGGAAAGTTTCAGAAATGGGAAATGGTAAGGGTGCTGTAACATTGTGAATATGATTAGTCCCACTGAACAGTATGCTCTGAAGTGGCTGACATGGGAAAGTTCATGTTGTATATATATATATATACCCACAATTTTAAAAAATGACAGGAAAAAAAAAAAAAAGACACTGCCTACAGAGGGAAAATACATGGTAAGTCTCATATGGCCACGCACAACACATATACACCCCAACCTTTGGGGGTACCCCCATGTGGACTTTAGGCCATCTCTCTGTCAGGCCCCTCCTCTCTAACGATAAGCCCTTGCAGATGCGAGCTGCCTCAGCTGGCCCAAATTCTGATGTCTTCCTCCTCAGCATCATACTCCACTCTAACTCCAACTTTCTGCACCTCAGTCAAGAAACTGTCCCAAACCTGGGCAAGTGTGAGTCATACCTCATGCATTCATTTCTCTCAGGGATCACTGGCTTGTACTGCTGCTGTCCACGGCCTGAAAACAGCTGTCTCAAATACTGTGTCCAGTTTTATAGCTGCTGGGCTATAGTGGGAGGGCTAATTTGGTAGCAATTACTCCCTCTATCAAGGCCAGAGGCAGAAGTTACATGATCCTTTTTAAAAAAAGTATGACCTTGGGTAAATTTTCAGAAGTGAACTTACTGCTACAAAGTAATATAACATTTTCAGGGCTTTAAAAATGCATCATAGTAAACTGCTCTCCAAAAAAGTTTCTGCCAATTAAACTAACATATATTCAGATCCCTGTAATGCAACCTGGAAATTGAGGTACAAAACACGCACGCACACACAAAAAGGAAAAAAATGCGGGCATATATACTTTTATGTATGTTAAGGGGCCTAGGGTTAGCAGAAGTCAAGCAAATAGGGCCACTGAACTCAATCAATCTAAAGGACTTCCTGAGAAAAGGATGCATTTGAACACTGTTCTTCAGAACAACTAGACAACTAGGAAAGAAAGGTAAAAGATACAAAAGCGAAGAAGGAGTTGTATTTTCTTTTTCCTCATGAGATTTATTTTCTTGCTTCTCTAGAAACTTAAAAATATCTTAAGTACAAGAATCATCAGATATTAGCTAAGGAAGAAGCAAACAAGTAAGTAAGAGGTATACTGTATCAATCATAAGACAACACGAGCAGCTGAAAATGGCATATGACCTTATAGACAAGCCTCATTATGAATAAGTATTCCTAAATTCCTTCGTTTCAGTAGGAGGGGGAGCATAGACAGACAAATGGATAGATTTCTAAAACAGATATGGAAGACAAGTAGCAAAGGAAATGTCTGTGGATAAATAATTTAAGATTTTCCTTTATTTACCGTTCCATCTTCCATCAGTTTCAGACATGATCCAAAATCAGCTAATCGAATATGTCCATTCATATCCATTAATATATTGTCAGGTTTAATGTCCCTGTAAAAAAAAAAATACATTCCATATTTAGTTGGGAGAAATAAACACAATTATTTACTAGGTTACTAGGTAAGATAACCTTTTCATATGAAAATCTCAATTTCTTTTAAAATTAACATATTAAGAACATCTATTTGACTATTTTCTGGGCTCAAATTCTGACTTTAATATTAAAACTTACTTAAACACAAACAATTTCAGCATTCCTCAGATAAAATGTGTTTTAGAAATTTTCATTTAGATTAATCTTACCATCCTTCCTGTAAATTTTCACAGGTTTCAATATGAGTATGGGAAGCCTATATTATGTATACAAAGAAGAGTCACAAAAGATATTAACCTCTAGTCCCTGAAAATTGGACAGGGAAAAAATATATTTCCTGAACTTTGACTAGAACTGCAAATAGTCAAGTACTAGAGGTGATGAGGACACTAAGGAATTGTTTCATAAAGCTGATTTTGGAAAGCCGTAACAACCGCCAAATACGAGATCTATACTATATAAAGCTTTACTATTTCTAGATGATAAGTCTCTGAGAAAATGATGGTTTGTAAGATATCCAAATCTAAGTAATAAAAAGAATAATACCACTTTTTGCATTTGTTTTTGCAAGAATCTGTGGTATCTGAACCAAGACCCACTATACCTTCCTCTTGCCTCTCAGCTCAGCTAAACAGAAAATCTACTCCAGACTGATGCAGCCAAGAACACAAGCTCTGTCTCCTCCCAGCTCCCACTTGGAGAGCTGTCTTCCGGTGGGGGGTGTGGAATGACACAGACAAAAGTCAGAATTTTTCATCCTGTTCCAGGGTGGTACAGGCATAAGGATAGATTTAGAAATCAATGGAACAGAATTAAGATGCCAGAAATAAACCCATGTGTTTACCGTCAACTCATTTTCCACGAGAGTGCCAAAACCTTTCAGTATGGAAAGAACAGTCTTCAATAAATCGTGTTGGGGCTACTAGATAGCGACATGCAAAAGAATAAAATTAGACCCTTACCTTACACTATTTGCAAAACTTAACTCAAAATGGATCAAAGATCTAAACTTAAGAGTCTAAACTATAGAATTCTCAGAAGGAATGTAGTAAATATCTATGACCTCAGATTTAGCAATGGGCTTCTTTTTTAAGAGGTACCGGGACTGAACCCAGGACCTCATACATGGGAAGCAGGAACTCAACCACTGAGATACATCTACTCCCCAATGAGAGCTGGTTTTTTCGTTTGTTTGTTTTGTTTTTAGGAGGTACCGGGGGGAATCAAACCTGGGACCTCATAATGGGAAGCAGGCGCTCCACCACCTAAGCTGTACCTGCTCCGCGAAGGTTTTTTAATGGGGGAGGTACTGGGGCCGGGGCGCGAACGCAGGCCCTCCTATGTGCGAAGCCAGCCCTCAACCGCTGAGCTAAACCGGCTGCCCTAAGACTCTTAGACAGGACACCAAAAACATAAGCACCAAAAGAGAAAAAGAGAGAAACTGGGCTTCCTCAAAATTAAAAAACGTTCACGGTTCAGAGCATACTATCAAGAAAGTGAAAAGCCAACCCACAGAACGGGAGAAAATATTTCCAGATCACATAGCTGATCAGGGACTTGTATCTGGAATATATAAAAATGCTTACAACTCAGTAAAAAAAAAAGGCAATGCTTACAGTTCAATAACAGAAACCCGGCCTAAAAACGAGCAAGGAGGGTCCCGCGGAAGCGGGGCGGCGGCGAGCGCGGCCTCGGCCCTCCTCCTCCTCAGGCCGCCCCGGGGCCTCCCTGCAGCCTCTCGCCGTGGCTCAGGGCAGGGCCCAGGCCCGGGGCGCGTCTCCTCCCGGTGCGGGCAGAGCCTGTGCTCGCGGCGGCCCGGCCCCAGTCCCACAGGCCTTACCATGCTCTTTAACTGTTCGCTTTCGTGGTAGTGCTTGCTTGGCACAGTTACTGGCATATGTGGCCAATTTAATAGGTGTTTCAGTGCAGTGGTCTCCAAGGTGGGGTGCGCAACGCGATCCCCTGGAGTCCAGGGAAAAAGTATTAGAGCCACTGTATCGTTTATTTTTATCTTATTATTTTTACATTTCCCTTTAGTGCAGCTTTTTGTGTTTCAAAATATATAAAATGCATAGTATAGTAATTCATGCTTATACTTCATGAGTTAATAAATTCATATGTATATTTATTACTAGGTACTTAAATTTTTTTTTACTGACAGTAGTGTATGATCAAAAGGTCGAAATACCAGAGGCTTAAATAATAAATCCCCTGTAATTTCTGTCTCACTGTAGCCCTACTGTTTGACAGAGAGCGCCATTAATAAAAGTCTGTTGCTGGTAATAAAAAAAAAAAAATAAATGAGCAAAGAATTTGAGTAGACATTTCTCCAAAAAAGGCACACAATAATGGCCAATAAAGCACATGAAAAGATGCTCGACATCTTTGTCATCAGGAAAATTCAAATCAAAACTACAATGAGGTACTACATCACACCCACTTAGGATGGCTAAAATCAAACGGTCACATAAAAAGTGTAACGGAAATGTGTACAAACTGGAAGCCTCATACACTACTGGTGGGAATGTAAAATGGTACAATCACTTTGGAAAACAGTCCGGCAGTTCCCCAAATGGTTAAATGTTCATATATTTATACATATTCTATTACCATATAACCTGGCAAATCCACTCCCAGGAGAAATGAAAACAGATGTTCACACAAAAACTTATATGAAAATGTTCATAGCAGCATTTCTTACCAACATTACATCATAGACCAAAGGTGGCAATAACTCAAATGTCCATCAAGTGATGAATAAATAAAATATGATATATTTATGCAATGTAATATTATTTGGTCATAAAGAAAAATTAAGTACTGGTACAAATTATAACATTTATAAACCTTGAAAACATTATGCTAAGTGAAGGACAATAGTCACAAAAGACCATTGATTGGATGATTCCACTTATATAAAATGTACAGAATTGGCAACTCTACAGAGTCAGAAAGCAGATTACTGGTTGCTCAGGGTTAGGGGAGCCAGAGGAAAGGGGAGGTGATAGCTAAAAGGTACACAGTTTCTTTTTGAAGTGATGAAAATATTCTTAAATTGACTATGTACATAACTGTGAATTTACTAAAAACCAGTGAATTGTACACTTTAAGTGAATTGTATGATATGCTAATTATATCTCAATAAAGCTAATAAAAGATTATTCATAATTCAGTCTCACAGCAATTTTTAATGAAGATCCACTAAATGCCATTGACAACTTATTTAAAAAGTTGGAAATAATTCTTTCCTCTTAAGGGTAAAAAAAAAAGCTTGGGAAAAAATCTTGTGAAGTAATAATGTATCAATGATTACTATTTATGTTAAATATCAAGACTAATATTCAGTGCTATTATGAGTACAGCTAATAAAGGAAAGTTCATGAAATTATTTTTAAATCTGCCTTTGAGAGGATTTAAAATAGAGGAGAAATTCTCCATTCTCTTTAAAGATGGCTTTAATATTCTACCCTTATCTGACCATATGGATATCTATTTCCACTATGAATTTTTAAAATTAAAAATTTCCTTTTGTGGAATGGCCGGTGGTCACTCTACTCTATAGCTAAGAAATTGGTATTCCTGTAGATTATATGCTCAAATCTAATTCTCTCTAGTTCAGTACTTTAGAAGATCATTATTCTCATGGCAGAACAATCTGCCAGCCACCACTGACTTTCCTTTCCAGTCACAGTGGTTTCTAAAACGATCCTTCTACTTTGGAGGCAAAATGTACAACATTGTTAAATTGGTGATACTGGAGGAAACTACACTAGAAACAGAATTAAGGTTAAGAACTTAGTGACATGGAAGCGGCTGTGGCTCAATCAGTAGGGCTCCCGTTTACCATATGGGAGGCCCCGGGTTTGATTCCCGGGTTCGGTTCCCGGGGCCTCCTGGTGAAGGCAAGCCCGCCCGCACGGCGTGGTTAGCTGACCCAGCGAGCATAAGCAGCAAGGGGGGGATAAATGAATAAATAAATAAAATCTTTAAAAAAAAAAAAAAAAAAAAGAACTTAGTGACTGAAAGATAAACTGTCAGCTGGTATCACTTGGTACTGAAATCAGCATTCTGATGATGTAGAGCTTTATTGAAAAGTATCACAAAAGTCCTCATGTTCACATTTCTGTTATCTAAAACTGAATCACATGATAACCAAACACAGCATTCTAACCAGATCTAGCTTATTTTTTATTTGCTCTTCTGGTAGGAGCCTGAGTCTCTGATTATTAGCATTTTTGAAGTTCTAGCTCACAGTCTGAACACCAACAGTAATCTATTGCTGACGTTAGTGAACCCAAAGATTTTCTCACTGATTAATTCACCAAGAACTTGGTGATTCCTTCTAGCTTTATCTCTTTCCTTTTAAAATGTCAGGCTGCTCTTCAACCATCCAATAGTCTTAAATTTTCTATTACACAGAAATTACGATGAACTATTTATCCAACAATGGATTTTTAACCTTTGTTAGTAGGAATAAGAACAATCCTGTATAAAAACAATTTAGTAAGTAGGCTCCTTTTTTCTGTTTATTCCATGCTAAACTATATACAATATAATCCCCATTTAAAGGAGAAATTTTTAGGTAAATCATTGTACCTGCCAAACAGTTTTCAACTAAAAAATTATTCCAAGGCCATAAAAATTAACACTTTTCTGCAAAAACATCTCCTTTTGACATTTATACAATCCTTAAAATTATTTTCTTGAGAAACATGAAATGGGTCTTAATTAGCAATTGAAGCTATGATGTATGATCTAGAACTCTGGTGAATACCAATATATAAGACAACTAAAAGAAATTAGCCAGTGTATATTTCTTTGTGAAGGAAAATAATATATCATTTTAAGTGTTTTCTTTAAAGTATTCTACAGAAATGCTGGCTGGACTCGGGAACATTCAGATGATACACATGTACACATATGTATAAGCAGGCACATTGGACCCTTAATGCTGACAAATAATGATGGTAACAAAAAGCAAAACAACAAAAACAATCTCAAAATAGTTTATTTTGGCTAAAAAGAAAAAAGTATAGAAGACCCTAATTAATAAATTTGGTGAACACAGACTCTGCTTCTGGATATTACATGGTGACTCACGAGAAGATGCACTAGAGGACCACGGACCTCTGCTTCTGGATATCACATG
>JAKSZT010054154.1:602585-649562 GCA_026826555.1 Tolypeutes matacus | reverse complement strand
CTCCCTCCAGTTATCATGTAACTTTTATTCTAATAGAGTGATTGAGTCCTCCCTCCAGTTATTGTATAACTTTTATTCTAAGAGTGATTGAGTCCTCCCTCCATTTATCACGTAACTTTTATTCTAATATAATTATGGCTGGTATATGCACATTATTTCTCCCTGAGAAATGTCTCTGAAAAAAAAATATTAATCCCAATGTTAAATACAAAGAACTCAGGTAAAACTAAATAACGCAGAGGGAATAGAATGATAAACCATAGTTCAGGTTTCTTTTCATTAAAAATTTGGCAAAATTTTGCAATATAAAATTTGGTATTTGGGTACCTTACTCCTATATTGAGTAAATTCCCCAATAGAATGTGGATTCTTCACCAATCCACAAATCTACAGTGTTACATCTATCTACAAGAGAATACATTATCACATTAGAATTTAGTCATTATTCAGAAACTTTTGAAAATTCATTATGATAAACTGCTGTACTTTTTGCTAAGCAAATACTTGCCAAATATTTAATTTACTCTTACGACTTCTGCTGACAAAAAATGCAGATTACATTTGCATGATAAATTCATCCCTAAATTTTCACAGAAGTATGGCAAATCATGTCAAACATAATTCCTTCCACTTTAATAATCAGCAGCTAACATTTGCAAAGCTCTATGGTATTGCTATAAACATTTTTCACTACAACCAGCAATAACAAATATAGTTTACTTGATGCTTCAGTACATTTATAACAAATGTTTCATGAAACAATATTTACTCTTACTGCTTTCCATAAACTGTTATTTTTAGTTCTATTTCCTTTATTAAAATGCTGGTTGTAACCCACCAAATTGATTTTATGAGCCCACTAATGGAAAAATAGTATTTTACACTGTCGAAGAGTATAAGGGATATAAAGATGATAATATAACTAATGTCTTCAGAAGCACACAGCCCAATGAAATGTAAGGAACATGTTATTTTGATATAACCAGAATATTCCTTTTTCTTTCTGGTCGCAGAACCCCTTTTCTAGTGGTGAACCTGCTTTCTGTTTTAAGTGAGTCTGAGCCTATCCACCTACATAGAGAAAGGCATTTGACCCAACTCAAGTGAATCAAAGACCTCTCCAGCAATTTTCTGCCAAAGCAACAGAAGAAGTAGCATTATCTCTGGGATTATTATTCATGTAAATCTGAAGGTTTCATAGTCAACTCTGCCAGAAACCAAAATCAACATGGAGAAAAGTAAAGCTAAAAGATGGAGATGGCATCCTAATGACACTGAACATCGGAATCTGGCCTGAATCAGTTAAATGCCAGGACCTGAGTGTTATACACCTTCCATTTTATTTTACTAAAGATAGTAGAGGTTGATATCATTTATTTAAATGTTTAAAAAGTTGTGCCAAAATATCAGCTAGAAATAGATACACACACACACACACACACTTTAGTCATATAACAGCAGTACTAAAAGAGTGTAAGCCAAAATGGAATGAGAAAGATTAATCACAACTGGGGAATCTGGAAACGATTAAGATGTAGAATTTGAGCACAATTTTAAAGTATTGGCTGGAATTCAATAGAAGCAGTAGGAGAGGAATGGCACTGGCATTTGAGGCATCATGGACAGTAAAAATTAAGGCAAAAAGCAGAAGAGTCCATGATATGTTCAAGAATGAAGGGTATTTAAATGGAGCTAAGATGTAGTATTTGTGGATAAACACAGTATTTCTAGTATTATCTTTTGTTACTGCCATACTATATTTAACATCTCTGACCATTTCCTCCAATTCTCTTTCCTTTAGTATTCATGGTACAGTGTCTTGACTCTTCTTGTGCTGACGATTTCCATTAGTTTTCTTCTTGGGATGCCCTTTCTCTGTAGCCTCTGAGTTCTTCCCTAGGCACACCTGTTTTCTCATTTTACAAGCACTACTTAGTTATCCTCATTTATGCCACATAACATCTTTAACAGGAGTTGGCAAAATTTGTTCATAAAGGGTCAGACAGTAAACACTTTAGGCTTGTTGGCCAAAGAAGCAAAACTGAGGATATAATATCGGTACTTAGATAAGAGAGAAAACAAATTTCCAAACATTTCAGTGACAAAACTCAAACTATAATAATAATTGAGTACAAATTTTATAATACATGTCTACTAATGAATAAGATGGAATTCATTTTAGGGAAGGGTAACAGTTTGCTTAATTGGGGCTCAATGTTAGTATTCCTCATCAAAACCTGAAAAATGTTCATCTATTAATGCTGATCTGTAATGAGAGTTTACATATTTCATCTTTGAAAATTTCTTTTCACAAAAATAGACCCTGACAAATACTGATATCAATTCATGAACATATTTTAAATAAGCACTATTCACCTGGAAGACATTTATAGAATTTTGTTAGTCTTTTCTCCTATTTGTCTTTAAGCATGCATTACATTGCAGATATATCACTTCCAACTGAAGGTTAGGTGGAAGCTCCCCAACTGTACACTTAAATGGATTTTGAAGTATGGGTAGTTCCTTTACACTTGCACTGAGGTGTTAAAAAAAAAAAAAAAAAAAAAAAAAAAATTTTGATACTGGAACTGTAGTTTGAGCTGGAAAAATATATCTGGTGTAAATCTTGTGGAAATGAAGATCTTGTTTCTTGTTTTTACTTAAGACAGATGGGAAGCAGATAAAACTGCTTGACATTACCTGATTCAAAACATTAGTTATCAAAATGACTTTACTACAGAATAGGTTGTGCTTGTAAGCACTGCTTTGCCTTGTAATTTTAAGTTGAATTCATTAAGAAACATTATCAAGCCTGAAGCAAAAGCTAATTTCCAAAGCCACTCAACATTTGACAACAGTAGTTGAGAGTAAAGTTTTTGTTCAGAAAAATTACAATTTGGCCCTTAGTTCAAAATATTGCTAAACCACTGAACTGCTGCTATGTGGCATGGCAAGTCAGAATATTCGGTTTCTCTTTCTGACAAAAAGTCATGGTATTAACAATGGTCATTTCCCCGAGTGGATGAAGTTCACGATTGGCACTACTGGTTCAATAACACGTGACAGACTCAAATATTCGCTGCAAAACACCTGCTGACGAAAAACACAATGAATACCTATAGGCTTTAAGCACCTTACATTCTCACATGATTTGAAAATTTGTTCAATTAAGCCTTTCCCTGATCCACACTTATTTTTACCACCATCAATTAACACATCTTAGCAAATTCCAATTCAGGTTGTGACAAATTAGTGTTTTCTCAACTTCTTTGAAATATTCTTGACAATAATTGTTACAAACAACTCTTCAGTCATTTCACCAGCACTGACTTCTCAAACAACTGGGCAGAATCTATAACATCTTTCAACTCAAAAGCCAAAGAAAACCACTCAAAATTACTTCCATTGTTTTATAATCAGCTACTCATGTTGCTCATTATTGTGCTCAATACTTTAACCAACTGTTCTCAATTAAAGGCTAATCGTCTTAAATGGGCTTACTTCATCTGGACAGGTTTCTCCTGCTGCTGCAAACATAATTTAATTACTGGGCATTGGTGAACAGCTTTCCCTGCTTGGCTAACAAAAGAGCACTCAGAAACTTACTGAGGTTGCAGCCTTGTTTTCAATTTTCATTTTTCTGAAGAAATTCTGTTGTGACAAAATAATATGTTTAAAATTTTTAATTTTCTAACCATTGCTTTCCTGTGAATTGGGAATACTGAAATGTATGCTGAGTCTGGCAATGTTGACATATATTCTAATCTATTAGCATAGCTATAGTGACATTGCACAAGAAGCATGATGCTATACCACATAATTCAATAACAAAGTAAACCACATCACTGTGCCTCGAAAACATTTTATTAAGTCAGGGGTTCTTAACCTGTTTTGTTCCACAGACCCCTCTACCATTCAGGTGAAAACCATGGACCCCTTACTAAGTCCACACTCTACTGTGTATTATTTGATAAATATATCACACCTGCGCCAACACGTCCCCACAAGAATGTTTTAATTGAAATTCAAGCTCATTGACCCCTTGTTAAGAACCCCTGTTTTAAGTCCACTTTTCCCTTCTTTCCTTATTTTAAAATAACAGGTATGTAAAAGTAATAAACATAATAATAAATATCCCTTGACAGTGATAACATAGCACTGGAAATTCTGTTGAGTTTTAACTCTGTCACTGCAATTTGTAGAGTGCCAGGCAACAGTGCAAAGCCATCAGAATACCACAGTCTCTGTTATAACTGGTCAGCTCTGCCAACCTAGTGCAAAAATAGCCAGAGACAAAACTTAAATCAATGAGCATGGCTGTGTTCCAACAAAACTTTATGGAAACTGATATATGAATCTTATATATTACTCATGGGTATGAACGGTAAAAACCATTCTCAGGCCACAGGCTGTACAAAAGACAGATAGGTACTATGCCAAACTTGACCTGCAGGCGAACATTTGCCAGACCCTGATCTGTAAGATAAGGACTCCAAGATATGTAATGCCACAGCAAAACATGTTCTAGAAGCACCAGACTTACATATCCAATCCAATGAATGGGTCACATGACAACCTGAACCCAGTATATCTCAAATTAAACGGACCCCCTTCCCCTCTACTCTAAACTGTCTCTTCCTCCAGTATTCCCCACCTCAGAGCATCGACTACTGACAAGTGAGCTCTACAAGTCAGACACCTGCACACTGGGAACCAACTTCTCCCTCCCCACTGACATCCACTTAAACACAACAAGTCCTACTTGTCTTACTTCCTCAAAAGCACCTGAAGCCACCCCCTCCTCTTCATCCCTATTTGGTCATTATCACTTTTATTCACACCCTCATCATCTGTCACCTGAATATTGTAAAAGTCTCCCAACTAGCTTCCTTGCCTCTAGTTTTGCTCCCTGAAATCCATCCTCCACACTGCTTCCAGGATGTTCTGCGTAAAATGATTATCTCATTCTTCTTAAAAGTCTCCTTGAAGTTACAATAAAATCCACAGTCCTCAACACAGACTATCCTCTGGAAGCCTAATTTAATACTTCTACCATTCTAAATATATACTAATCACACTAGCCTTCTTCCATCCTCATGTACCCTAGCTGTTTCCTGCCTAAAACCATTCTACAGACCTGTGTTAGTCAGCCAAAGGGGTGCTGATGCAAAGTACCAGAAATCTGTGGGCTTTTAAAAAGGGTATTTATTTGGGGTAGAAGTGTACAGTCCACCAGGCCATAAAGCATAAGTTACTTCCCTCACCAAAGTCTGTTGCCATGTGTTGGAGCAAGACAGCTGCCGGTGTCTGCGAGGGTTCAGGCTTCCCCTTCCTTCTAAGGCTCCATGGTCCCAGCTTCTTCCTATTTCAGCTGTAGGCTAGCACAAGGATCATCTCCGGGGCTTCTTTCTGGGCTTTCTCAGCTGTTCAGGGCTCTGGTCTCTTCAGCTGCAAACTATCAGGGAACGGCTTGGCTTTCTCCCCGGAGCTCCAGTGTCCAAAACTAAACTCTCTGTGCTCTCCTTCTCAGTGTATTTACTTCCCTGTCTTTGACAAAGCATCAGTCTATACAGTCCACAAGGGAGGGAAGGGTGGGACTAAACTGAGTCACCCTAATGATGTGGTCAAAAAAAAAAAACACTTATCTTGATTTAATAAAGTGAAAGTGAAACTTTTGACTCTAATACAATCTAATACACCCAGAAGAACAGACCAGTTTACAAACACAATCCAGTATCAATGTTTGGAATTCATAAACAATGCCAAACTGCCCCAAGTCCCAAACAGAGGCTAACCAACTTTGCTCTGTGAGAGACCTCTCAGTAACCAGGAGGGAAAGTGGAAAGAGAAAGTTAGGAGACCAATCAGGGCAGTCTCATTTCTGTATGTCTATTGTCTAGCTTTTCAGATATAAAATCATTTAAAACACAGACACACAAGAGTTTCATGATCAGAAAAAGAAAATACTTCAGAAAACATAGTTGGGACTATAAAGTCTAATCTCCTTAGCATAACATATAAACAACAGATAAACACAAAGAGAATATCAATAGAGAGATGGGAATTATGAAAAGGAAACAAACAGAGCTGAAGATCACAGTAACAGAAATTAAAAATTCCCTAGAGTTCAACAGCAGGCAGAAGAAATAATCAGTGAACCTGAAGATACAACAATGACATTATATAACCTGAGAAGCAGAAAGAAGAGTGAAGAAAAGTACAAAGTGCCTAGGAGACCTGTGGGAGATAATCAAACACACCAATATATATATACACATGTGGAAATCCCAGAAGGAGAGGAAAAAGAGACAGGGACAGAAAGAATAGTCAAGGAAATAATGATTAAAAACTTCCCAAATTTAATGAACTCATCCAAGAAGCTGAACAAACTCTAAATAGGTAAACCCAAATAGACCAACACCAAGACAAAACTGTTGATTGCCAAAGATAAAGAGAAACTGAAAGTTGCAAGAGAAAAGCAAGGCCTCACATACAAGGGACCCTCAATAAGATTAAGTGCTGATTTCTTGTTGGAAACCAAGCAGGCAAGAAGACAGTGGGAGGACATATTTAAAGAGCTGAAAGCAAAAAACTGCCAACGAAGAATTCTAAATCCAGCAAAAATGTCTTTCAAAAATCAGAGAGAGAATAAGACATTCCCAAAATTTTTAAATGTTTTAAAAAGCTGAGGGAGTTTATCAATCCTAGACCAGTCCTATGAGAGAAGATAAAGGGGAGTTCTTCAGTTGTAGAGATAGGACACTAGATAACAGATCAAAGCCACGAGAAAAAAATAAAGATCTCTGGTAAATGTAATTGCATGGTAAAATATGAATGCCAGTACTACTGTATTTTCACTTTTGTATTCACAGAGGATCAAAAATGCAAATGTATAAGATGAAATGATAAATCAATATGCTTCTTTTATTAGAGAAGTTGTGAGTTTACAAAACAATTATTCAATCAATATGTTTTTTAATTCATAATATATAAATATGTAATTTGTGATAAGAACTACATAAAGGTAGGGGGATGGATGGGTATAGGAACATAATTTGTGTATGCTACTGAAGTTAAACTGACATAAAATCAAACTGAATTGTTATAGATTTAATATGTCAAATTCAAGAGGAGGGAACACTCCCTAATTCATTCTATGAGTCAACATCAGCTTCATACCAAAGACAGAGATATCACAAGAAAAGAAAATTACAAACCAATATCCATAATGAATATAGACACAAAAATCATCAATAAAATAATAGCATCCAAAGCTAAATGCACATTAAAAGGATTATACATGCTAAGGGGTGTAGAGTTTTTCTCTTGGAATAATGAAATGGTTCTTAAATTTTCTGTGGTGATGAATGCACAACATTGTGATTATACTAAAAGCCAATGATTATACACTTTGGACAGATTGTACAGTATGTGAATATATCTCAATAAAACTGCTTAATAAATAAACAAATAAATAATCTTGCAAGAATAGCCAGAAAGAGCAGCTATGTACAGCAGGGGAAACAAAGATTGAGACGTGAAGAATTTTCTTGTTTATTTGTCTGTCTTTTGTTTTTTATTATTATTATTGAAATAATGAAAATGCTCTAATAATAATTGAAGTAATGAATGTAAAATTATGTGATTATACCAAATACTACTGATTATACATTTTGGATGAATTATATGCTTTATTAATATGTACCAATAATGGGAGTAGATGTAGCTCAAGCAACTGAGCTCCTGCCTCCCACATGGAAGGTCCCAGGTTTGGTTCTTGATATACCCTGAAAAAATAGAAAAATGAACAACAAGCAAAACAACAACAACAAAAAATGAACTCAGGGAAGCCAATGTGACTCAGTGGTTAAATGCCAGCTTCCCACATACGAGGTCCCAGGCTCAATCCCTGGTCCCCAGTACCTCAGGAAAAAAAAAAAAAAAAGTACCAATAAAATTGACTTGTTTGAAAATTTAAAAAAGGATTATACACCATGATCAAATGTGATTTTTCTGAGGAATGCAAGGATAGTTCAACATAAGAATATCAATGTAAAACACCTTATTCATAGAATGAAAGAAATAAATCACATGATCGTCTCATTTGATGCGGAAAAAAAACACTTTAAAAAACTAGGGATAGAAAAGAACTTCCTCAAATGATAAAGGGAATATATGAGAAACCCACAGCCAACACCATGTCAACGACTGAATGCTTTCCCCTAAGATCTGGAACAAGTCAAGGCGGCCCACTATCACTGCTGTTCAACACGGTACTGGAAGTGCTAGCCAGAGCAATTAAGCAAAATTCCTAAGAATTGGAAAGGAAGAAGAAAAGTTATCCCAATTGCAGATGACATGATCCTTTAAAGAAAATTCAAAATAATCTACAAGAATGATTCTAGCATTAATAAATGAATTCAGCAAGATGACAGGAAACAAGATCAATATGCAAAAATCAGTGGTGTTTCTACAAACAAGCAATGAAATCAAGAAAACAATTCCATTTTAATAACAACTAAAAGAATTAAATATTAGGAATAAATTTAACCAAAAATAAAAAAGATTTATACGCAAAAAATTACAAATCATCGAAGAGATTATAGGATACCTAAATAAATGGAAAGATATCCTATGCTCATGGAAAACGTAATATCATTAAGATATCAATACTACTCAAAGCAAAGTACAGATTTAAAACAATCCCAATCAAAATTTTAACAACCTTCATGGAAATGGAAAAGCTACTCATAAAATTCATATGGAATGGGACCCCAAAGAGCCAAAATCATCTTGGGAAAAAAAATACAAAGTTGGAGGACTCACACTTCCCAATTTCAAAACTTATTACAAAGCTACAGTATCAAAACAGTGTGGTACTGGAACAAGGACAGACTTATAGACCAATGAAATAGAATAAAGAGTAAATAAATAAACCCACACATCTATAGCCAACTGAGTTTTGACAAAGGAGCCAAGTACACTCAATGGGGAAAGAATATGCTCTCCAAAAAAATGGTGCTGAGAAAACTGGTTATCCACATGTAAAAGAATGAAGGTGAACCCTTACTCACTCCATATAGAAACATTAACTCAAAATGAATCAATGAGTAAATATAAAATCTAAAACTATAAAACTCTTAGAAGAAAATATATGGAAATAGCTCCAGGACTTTGTGTTAGCCAGTGTATTCTTAGATATAACACCAAAAGCATGAGCAACAAAAGGAGAAAATAGATACACTGGACTTCATCAACATTAAAAAATTTTGTGCATCCAAGGACAATATCAGAAAAGTGAAAAGAACCCTTACAGAATGGGAGAAAATATTTGGAAACCATATATTTGATAAGGGTTTAATATCCAGACTATACAAAGAACTCCTACAAGTCAACAACAAAAAGACAAACAATCCAATTAGAAATGGGCAAAGGACTTGAACAGACATTTATCCAAAGATATACAAATGGCCAAAAACCATATGAAAATATACTCAAAATCATTAGCCATTAGGGAAATGCAAAGTAAAATCACAATGAGGTGCCATCTCATACACACTAGAATGGCTATTATTTTTAAAAGGAAGATAAGTGCTGGCAAAGATGCAGAGGAATAGGAAACTTAGAACATTGTTGCTGGGAGTGTAAAAATGGTGCAGCTGTTGTTTAGCAGTTCCCAAAATGTTAAACAGAGAACTACCACATAACCCAGCAATCCCACTTGGTATGTGCCCAAAAGAATGGAAAGCAAGGCCTCCAACAGATACTTGTTCACCTATGTTCTTAACAGAATTATTCACAATGCCAAAAGATGGAAATAATTCAAATGTCTATCAGCAGATGAATGGATAAACAAAATGTGTTATATACATACAATGGACTATTCAGCCAAAAAAAGAGAATGAAGTCCTGATACATGGTACAACATGGAGAACCCTGAAGACATCATGTAGAATTACATTAGATATAAAAATACATATATTATATGATTCCACTTATATATGAAATAACTAGAATACGCAAACTGATGGAGGCAGAGAGTAGAGTACAGTTTACCAAGGATGGGGGGAGGGGTAGAAGGGGATTTTATGCATATTGGGTGTAGGGTTTCTGTTCTGGGTGATGGGAAAGTTCTGAAAATTAGCACAACATTGTGAATTTGACTAATCCCACTGAACTGTGTGCTTGGGAGTGGATGACATGGGAAATTTAATGTTCATATGTTTCCACAGTTTAAAAAAAGGAGGAGAGACTAAAAAGCAATGACAATTAATTGTGTTATATGATCCTGGGCTGTATCTAATAATGGAGGAGAAAATGCCCAAATGGACATTATGGAGACATATAAAAAACTAGAATATGGATTGTATGCAAGATTTATATCAATGTTAAATTTCTTGACCTTGTTAACTGGACTTACTAGTGGTTACAAAAGTGAATATCATTATCCTCAGAAAATACATATGGAAGTATTAAATGTTCAAAGAGCATGATGTATACAACCTACTCTTCAATGTTTAGAAAAAAGACAAATGGATGGATAGGTAGACAGATGGATACAGCAAATGTGACAAAATGTTAAACGTTGGTGAAGCTGGGTATCTGGGTGGGGGTATGCTGGCATTCTCTACATGGGTTTATTAATATTTTTGAAACAGTCTTTTAAGTTTGAAATTATTCCAAAATAAAAAGTTAAGAAAACTCATCCAATTTTCACTCCCATACCCTGTTACCACCATAGTCCAAACTGCCAGATCTCACCTAGAATGATACTTTTCACCTAGAATAATGCAACAGCCTCCTCTCTGGTAGTTTTAATAAAGAATCATTTCTTGATTCTTTATTAAATAGGATTCTCCAGGGAAACAGAACCAACAGGATACATGAATGTGTGTGAGATTTATTTTAAGGAACTGGCTCCACAATTGTGCCGGAAGGCAAGTCCGAAATCTGAACAACAGGCCAACTGGCTGGAAATTCTGATAAAGTGATATTGCATTATTGAGTCTGAAATCCATAGGATAGGCCAGTGGGCTGAAAACTCAGAAAGGAACAGATGTTTATAGTCTTGAGGCAGAATTTCTTCTTTCCCTGGAAACTTCAGTTATTTGTCCTTAATCCCTTCAATGGATTGGATGAGGCCTACCCACATTACGTACAGTAATCTTCTTTACTTAGTCACCTGATAGTAGATGCTAATCATATCAACAACTTACCTGCACAGCAACATCTAGGCCAGATTTCACCAAAAGACTGGCTACCATAACAGTCAATTAGACACAAAAAAGTAACCATCACAGTTTCTTATAATTTATTCTCCAAGCCGATCATACTATTCCCTTTACTAAAACCCTCAAATGGGATGGAGTAACTGGTACTGAACCAGTTCTCCTACTTAAAAAAAACTATGGAACTGGACAAAATATATAAGTCAAATGTTTTCAGGCTGTGAAAAACCAGGCAATATAAAACTGTGATCACTGAGTGAAGGTAAACTCATTAAATTAGCTCCCAAATCACCTAGCTCTCTTCCTAGCAACTAATTTCCTGACCATGGCATGGAGATATTTGGAGCTTGAGCCGAACACCTCAGATCTTCTAATCGAAAAGCAGAAATCAGAGTTCAGGACTACTGAAGTTGATGGAATCTGCAGGAGGGCACACCAGAGAAATGAAAGCTTTGTAGGGAAGAGGTCCTAGGAGTCTGTAAGGAGATCCCCCTTTAGTTCACACTGAAAGGACTATGGACTCTCCTAGGGAAAGGATGCCTCGGCCTTAACAGACTAACAGTTGTGTCTGAGTTGAGAATGGAGCAGAGATTCTAGCAGTTCAGCAGTGCTGCAGAATAGCAGAGTGAATCGTGAAGAAGGAAGTGGAAAGTGTGAAGCATGATGAAGTGAGAACGGGGAAGGGTGCAGTAGGAAGTGTGAAAAGTCAGGCATCAAGTATAAAGTAAGAAGAGAAACAATAATGCCTCAACATATATTTTGTTAAGTTAAGAATGCATATTTTTGGCCCAAGAGCAGCCACTACAAAAAATAATAATAGAAGCACACAGAACAAATAAAATGGAGCACTAAATAGTATTTGATTAACCTAAAAAAAGGCAGAAAAGGAGCAACAGGGGAACTAAAAATAGAATGGAAAATGGAAAACTACTGACAGACACAACAGCATGGATAAATTTCACAGGCATTACAATGAGCAGAGGAAAGAAGCCAGACACAAACACGTACTGATTGCATGTATATGAGATTCCAGAAAGAAAAACTACTGGGGGAGAGGAGATGAAGATCCACCCTAAAAAGATCCAAGGGCATTTTTGGGGAAACTGAAACATTCTATATAAATTATACCTAAATAAAGTTCATTAAAATAAAAATTCCTCAAATTGACTCCCATTGAAATTAGTAAGAAATCCAAACTTCTCAGTTTGATTTACACTCTTGTGGCCCCATCTTATAAAACTCTTTTCTCTGTACTCTAGTACACTCTTCTTCTTTCTGTTACTGCTCTCCCATTCACTTTCCCTCAGATCTCCAATCGGCTCCTTCTTGTCTTCAGGTCATCTTGAGAAGCTGGGCCTCACCATCCTAGTCAATGTACAACTCTGGCCCAAGTCACCTTCTAGCTCATTATGCTGTTGTAGTTCCTTCATAAAATTTATAATCTGAAAATATTATTTACTTGATTTTGGATTGTCTGGCTACCCTTGCTAGAATGTAAGAACAGTAAGAAAAGATATCCTGTATCTTGTTCACTACTTTTATCTGGTATCTAGAGAGCAGTGCCTGGCACAAAGTACATGTTCAAAAAATATTATCAAATGAAAGAAAAATGTTTTATTTTATTTTTTTAGGAGGTACCAGGATTGAACCCAGGACCTCATATATGGGAAACAAGCGCTCAACCACTGAGCTATACCTGCTCCCATCTTATTCATTTTTGTATCCCAGTGCTTTGTGTAGTATCTGGCATATAGCAGAAACTTGATGCATGTTTGACAAACAGCGATGCTGAAAAATAAACCTTGAAAAAAATTGGAGTTAAGAAATAAGGAGTTTGGGAAAGCAGGACAAGGAGCTGAATATGGAATTGTAGTAGATTTCATCTTATTTTCATATTCACTTATTTCTTATTTCTTCTTGTTACTTACTTCCAATTGGCAGCACTTCTAATATTTTGATTTTCCTCCAAGCTCTTTCCTGGCTTCTCGTCAAATGGTTCATGATGTTAATACAAAATTAGACATAGCCTAGGTTATAAAAGTGGCTCTACCTCCTTATTGCTCAAATGTGGCCTCTCTCTAAGCCAAACTCAGCATATAAATGCACTACCTTCCCCCCAATGTGGGACATGACTCCCAGGGATGACCCTCCCTGACACTGAGGGATTACTACCAAGCACCAACTAGCAATGCAGCTGGAAAAAGACCTCGAATAAAAGGTGGAAAAGATAAAGACAAATGAGTCTATATGGCTAAGAGACTTCAAAGTGAGTTGGGAGGTCATCCCAGAAGTAATGCTTATGCACATCTCAGCAGGATCTCCTAGACTGCCAAAGTGGATACTACCCCAAACAGTGGGGCTCCTGAGGGCTCTGGAGACACCCAGGTCCTAGGGTCAGGGCAGATAGCTCTGGAGTTTGATGCCTTGCCAGTGGGCCCTACTTTGGAGTTTGTGCTCCTGAGAGTGACAGAGTTGGACTCAATTATGGCTTCCCTACACATGGCTCATCTGTCCCTTCCATTTAAACCTATACTTGGTGCTGGAGTTTGTAGGTATATGTCCAAGAGACTTGAGTCTTTGGGCTGCCCATGTGCCAGCCGGGCCCAGAACCTCAGCGGAGTTGCAACACCTAGTCTACAGCTCATTGGACTCACCCAGGAAAACTAACAAGGAGATGATGATGGACAACGACTATCCGAAGGAACAGAGAGAGTCTGCAACTGCAAGCAAGATAATCCCATCCATCTTCCCCGTGGGATATAAACCCCCTCTCAATTAAGGGTAGAGTGAACATCACCCTCTCAGAATCCTCAGGATTGGAGAAAGAACTATGGACCAGAGTGGATTTACTGGTATTCTACTATAGACACACTGTGATTCTAGCAATATGTAATATGGGGGCCTTTTCAGGACTTGGGAATCATCCTGAATGACAATGCAACAGATATAGGCCATTTTCTATCATCACACAACATGCAGAACTGTGTGGGAGTAAGTATAGACTACAATGTGAACTATAGTCCATGCTTAATGGCAAAGCTCCAGGATGCGTTTATCAATTGCAATGAATCGCCACACTAATGAAGGATGTTTATGTGGGAGGTTGAGGGAGGTGTGGGGAGTGGAGCATATGGGAATCCCTGTATTTTTTGTGTAACATTTATGTAATCTAAGTATCTTTTTAAAAATATGTTTTGTTTTGTTTTGTTTTTAAAGTGGCTCGACTAAAGTAGCACATGGTCACTTTGGAAAATATATAAGATGTTAAAGAGCAATAGAAAACTACAAAAAAAAATATATTGGGGGAAATCATAAAAAGAAAACAGCCAGGGTACATTCTATAGAAATTAACAGAGAGGAATTAAATCTGTTTGAAATGTTTTGACTTGCTTATCAAAAAGCATTAAAAATCCCAGTGGAAAGGTATCAAATTACCTAAGAAAGCCATCACAAATCAAATAACAACTCTTTCTCTATCAAACACAGTGGTTTCTATGTAAAATCTACATTTAAATATAATGCCTAAAGAAAATATGCTAATTTCTGCCATGGGAAAATTAATAAGATACAGATACATATATAAATGATTCTTACTAAGTTATTGTCATCCTGGAAAGCATAGTGTAAAGTTGTAATCCATTTATTGTCTCCATTCACTAATACATCCCTTTCTTCTCGAAAACATGCTGTCTGAAAAGAAAAAAGAGAATTTAGATGGAGAACACATTATGTAAAACTAGGAAATATAATGTGCAAAGACAATTGTTTAATATGTTTATTTCACTATTTCTGTTCTGGAAAAGGAATACACCCAATGTTATATGACTTTTCAACAACTAAATCAAGTCTTAAGGCACCTATAGAAACTAGACAAATAAAACGCTTTAAAAATATTTCATATTTTAAAATGTGATAGTTCAAAAATCAGAAAAATAAGCAATATAATTTTTAAAAAATATTTATTTATTTCTTCCCCCTCCCCCCTATGCAAAATAATTTAACAACCATGGAAAAACTCACTAGGCCCGATAAAATAAATGTTAACATTTGCTATATTTATTTCAGATCCTTTTTAAGATTTTTAATAAGATAGAACTTGCAGCCTTCTTACTCTTACCTCATTCTCCTCACTTCCTTCCAGAAATAATCAATAATCTAGTGTGTATCCTTCCCATATATATGGGCCCATAAACAATAACACTGTTTTGTGTTTTAAAAATTTAAAACACAGCTAGATACACATTCCTTTCAAACATGCATGAATCCTTCTCCAGGACAGATCACAGGTTGGGTCACAAGACAGTTCTCAATAAACTTAAAAAGGTTGAACTTACACAAAACACTTTCTCGTGATCATAATGGAATGAAGCTGGAAATCAATAATGGATGGAAAAAGGGAAAATTCATAAATATATGGAGATTAAACAACATACTCTTAAATAATCATTGAGTCAAAGAAGAAATTGCAAGAGAATTCAGCAAATATCTTGAAACGAATTAAAATGAGAACACAACATATCAAAACCTATGGGATACTGCAAAAGCAGTACTGAGAGGGATATTTATAGCCTTCGATGCTTACATTAAAAAAGAAGAAAGAAGGGAGTGGGTGTGGCTCAAGCAATTGGGTGCCTGCCTCCCACATGGGAGGTCCCAGGTTTGGTTCCCGGTGCCTCCTAAAGAAGACAAGCAGACACCACAACCAGCAAGACACCATGTTCACGGACTTGAAGACTAAATATTAAGATGTCAATTCTACCCAAACTGATTTACAGATTCAACGCAATCCCAATAAAAATACAACAGCCTTTTTTTTTTTCCTTCAGAAATTTAAAAGCCATTTACCAGAATTACTTGGAAGGGTAAGGGGCCCCGAATAGACAAAACATCTTTAAAAATAAGAATGAAGTAGGAAGTGCTCACTCCCTGACTTTAAAGCAAATTACCTAGCTACAGTGGTAAAAACAGCATGGTACTGGCATAAAGACAGACACACTGACCAATGGAACTGAATCAAGAACTCAGAAATAGACCCTCATATCTATGGTCATGTGATTTTTGACAAGATTGCCAAGACCTCCCAATTGGGCTAGAACAGTCATTCAACAAATGGTGCTGGGAGAACTGGATAGCTATATCCAAAAGAAAGAGGATCCCTGTCTCATACCTTATGCAAACATTAACTCAAAATGGATCAAGGACCTAAATATAAAAGCAACAACCATAAAACTCCTAGAAGAAAATGTAGGAAAACATCTTTAAGATCTTGTGGTAGGTAGTAGTTTCTTGAACATTACACACAAAGCATGAGCAACAACAACAAAAAAATAAACAAATGGGACCTCCTCAAAATTAAACACTTTTACCTCTCAAAGGACTTTGTCAAAAGGGTGAAAAGGCAGCTGACTCAATGGGAGAAAATATTTGGAACTCACATATTCAATAAGGGTTTAATATCCATGATATATAGAGATACTATAATTCAACAACAAAAAGACAAACCACCAGATTAAAACATGGTCAAATGACTTGAACAGACAATTGTCCAAAGAAGAAATATAAATGGCAAAAAAACAAAAAACCATGAAAAAATGTTCAACATCACTAGTGATTAGGAAAATGCAAATTGAAACTACAATGAGATATCATTTCTCACCTATTAGACTGGCCACTATTTAAAAAGTCAGAAAACTGGAAATGTTGGAGAGGATGTGGAGAGATAGGAATGCTTATTCACTCTTGGTGGGAATACAGAATGGTACAGCCACTGTGGAGTACTGCTTGGCAGGTCCAAAGGAAGTTGAATATAGACTTGCCACGTAATCCAGCAATTCCACTACTGGGTATATACCCAGAAGAACTGAGAGCAGTGACACAAACAGTTATCTGCACATCAATGTTCATAGCAGTGTTATTCCTGATTGCCAAAAAATGGAAACAACCCAGGTGATGAATGGATAAACAAATTGTGGTGTATACACACAATGGAATATTATGCAGTGGTAAGAAGAAATAAAGTCGTGAATGATATAACAAGATGAATGAACCTGAAGGACACTATGCTGAGTGAAGCAAAAGGGCAAACACTGTATGATTGTGTTATTATGAACTACATATATCGTGCAAACTCAGAGTAAACAATTAGAACATATCAACAGAAAATAGAATGAGGGTAGAGAATGGAAAACTGAAGGTTAATCTGTGGAGAACTGGTTAGAAGGTTGTTTGTAAATCTTTGGAAATGAATAGAAATGGTGAAAGCACATAACAGTGTTTGTAACTAGCAGAGTTATTATATGGGTATGACTGGTTGAAAGGGAAAGTCTAAGAACATGTCTATTACTAGAAGTCAAGCTCAAAATGTAACATGGGACTCAATAACATAGTGAAACATCATGTGAAATACGAATATGGGCAATATTGCATATAGAAGACTTTTTACAAAATACCAATATAAATAAACTAGAGAGAGAGAGACAGAAACAGAATAGCAGCTATGTACGGCAGGGGAAGCATAGAGAGATTAATATGTGATGAGGTTTTTTGGTTTGCTTTTTATTTATTATTATTACTGGAATAATGAAAATGCTCAAATAATGATTGAAGTGATGAATGCACAACTATGTGATTATACCAAATGCCATTATTGTACACTTTGGATAGATTTATGCTTTATTTAATATGTATCAATAAAATTTATTTGTTATTAAAGCAACACTGTGATACATGACACAGTGCTTTGATCTTACTATACCCTCTGTACTGACCTGAAGGAGACCCCAAGAGTCCTTTTTCTTTTTGAGTTTGAATCATAGCCTTGATGTGGTCTTTGTTTTATTTCCTTGTTCCTAATATAGAAGTGTCTAACTTACTTTGGTTGTATTGTGTAGCATTGGGGTAAGACTTTAACTGGGTATTCTTCAATTGCTTATACAATAAACCAATCTTATAATCTTTAAATTTAAAAAAATATTGATTTGTTAAAAAAAAATTGTGGGACATATGGAAAAATAGTGTTGGACAGACCCATTAAAAAAATATGCAACTGACTTTTCTCTAAACCTATATTTTTTCTAATAAAAAGTACGCAACCTTGTAACAGAACATTAAAAAGAAGAGTAATAACAATCTTAATAAAAATACCAGCACTGTTAAAAAGATATGTTAATCTATGGCAAAGAAGCACATGAAAAAATGTTCAATATCACTAGTGATTAGGGAAATGCAAATCAAAACTACAATGAGATCATTTCATACCTATTAGACTGGCCGCTATTAAAAAGTCTGAAAACTGTAAATGTTGGAGAGGATGTGGAGAGATAGGAACACTTATTCACTCTTGGTGGGAATGCAGAATGGTACAGCCACTGTGGAAGACTGTTTGGCAGTTTCTAAAGAAGGTGAATATAGACTTGCCACGTGACCCTGCAATACCACTACTGGGTATATACCCAGAAGAACTGAGAGCAGTGACACGAACAGACATCTGCACACCAATGTTCATAGCCACATTATTCACCATTGCCAAAAGCTGGAAACAGCCCAGGTGTCCATCAACAGATGAATGGATAAACAAACTGTGGTCTATTCACAGGATGGAATATTATGCAGCTGTAAGAAGAAATGAAGTCATAAAGCATATGGCAACATGGATGAACCTGGATGACATTATGTTGAGTGAAGCAAGCCAGACACAAAAGGACAAATACTGTATGACTGCCCTATCATGAACTAAATATATTATGTGAAATATGAATGAGCAGAATTGCATATATAAGACCATTTTTCTTTGAAGCTGAACAAATTTAAGTTAATACTATAAAATGTTAATATCAGACCAAAAAAAAAAACATTATACTAAGTGAAGGAGACACAGAGGAGTACTACATATTGTATGATTCCATTTATGTAAAATGTAAATATAAATCAATTTATAAAGATGAAAGGAGATCGGTGGCTATGTAGGTCTGAGGAAGGAGTGCTCAGGGGTGTGGAGGCTTTCTTTTTGGAGTAATGAAATTGTTCTAAAATTTTGGGATGATGAATGTATAACATTGTGATTATACTAAAAGCCACTGATGATACACTTTAGATAGAGTAGCCAGAAGCAGCAGCTATGGACAGTGGGCGAAGCAGAGGGAGACTGAGAGGTGAGGAATCTTCTTGTTTGTTTGTCTCTGTTTTCTGTTTATTACTGAAATAATTAAAATGCTCTAATAATGACTGAAGTGATGAATGCACAACTATGTGATCATACCAGATACCACTGATTTATTTGATACAATACTATTTCCTTTTAAATCCTCTTTTGTTTCATCATAAATTTTGTGAGCACTTCCAGTCAGGAATGAAAACTTATCCAGTTATTTTGCTTTTACACAATTCTTCCACAACATATACAAACTTCATAGAAAATAAGTATCAATTTTAACTCAATAAAGAAAGTTTTCGCTCTTAAAACACTAAATAACAGGACCGGTTGCTCCAGCTGCTGGGAATGTTGCCGCGCCCTCAGCGTTTGTCTCAGCGGCAGAAGCCCTCCATGTACAAGGCCATTCCTCCAGAAGCAGCCCACATCCAGTGACGACTGAGGCAGGCGTAGCAAGTCACTCTGGAGCAACGGGAGCAGCTACGAAGGGCCATTTCTGCTCCAGAATTCCTTGTAGGATCAACTGAGGGAGTTTAACTTCCCCTTGACAAATCCTATGTCCCTCCCCTCTCTTCCACAGGTGTTGACCTCAAAAGAACTCCCTAATGTATATCCTGTACACAAAACTCAATGTCAAACTTTACTACCTGGAAAATCCAACTAGTGTTAGTAAGGCAATGCAGTCTTATTATGTGAAATATGAATGAGCAGAATTGCATATATAAGACCAAAAGTAGCGTTTCAAGTTATTTATTTATTGCAATGGGCACAAGCACATATGCCAGAGGGTGACAAAAAGTTTTCAGATACTTTTTTAAACAGGGTATTATTACATAGTAATTACATTCAGGAGGGAGAGGGGGACTAGACTTGGGAAGGAGATAGTCAAAAAGTATTTTAGGGAGCAGGTGTAGCTCAGTGGTTGAGCGCCTGCTTCCTATGTACAAAGTCCTGGGTTCAATCCCTGTTACCTCTAAAAGAAAAAAAAAACTTAAAAAAAAAGTATTTTAACTTTATTTGAAATGTACTATTATTTGTTTTACAAAAAACATATTTGTATTTCACTTGTGTAGTTTTGTTGAGTAGATGTATAGGGAAAAAAGACACATTAGTAATCCTGGGTGACAGAATACAAGAGGTTATTAGTTTCTTCTTTGTGTTCTGTGATATGTTTGCTATTCTTCAGGGTGCCACAATACTTGTAGATTAAAAAAAAAAAAAAAAAGATTTCTAAGGCTAAATTCTCATGATCCCCTTTTGGATCTTAAGCACCCCTAGAACTATTTTCCAGCCTGCTGACTAGAAAAGCCCTTTGACGTGTTGAAATTCTGAATACTTTCACATGAGTAAGCTCTGCTTCTCCCATCCAAGCCCTCACTATGATCCACCATAGCAGGGGGCCTCCAGAAGCCCACCCCAAACCCATGTGTCACACCAGCTGTGACAAGACCATACCAGCTCTGACATTTTTAACCCCACTCCAGTCAACCCTTCCCTGAAATTTAGCACCAATGAAAAATGTTATTGTTACAGTATCAGATTTTACAACATCTTAATAATATTTAAAGAATATAAATTAACTGCATAATCAGCAATAAACAGAATTCTGAGAGGGCAAATCCAAAACCCCTGCTGAATTTTGCTTGGAGCAGAATACAGATATATAAGCTATATGCCAAATTGAAAAGCATCCACTAAAAAATTTCCTTCTATAAAAGAAATGGATTATCGCAAATCCTTGTAACATAGCTATAAGCTCCATATTACAAGGGCTTCTATTTAGTTTTCAGCTAATATTAAATTAGCATCACAAATTATAAGTTTTATCATAATTATATCAGAATTATAAATTACTGAATTTGTCTCTTATGTCTTAAAAATGCCATCATAGATAAACAGTAACTAAATGATATCTAAGGATATATTGGCTCTAAATAATTTTATAGTTCTCTAAAAATATTTCTAAAAATATTATATAAATATTCAAATATATAAAACACTTACCTCAGCTCTTTTTAGCATTTCCCATTTATTCAGTATTTTCATGGCGAAAACTTTGTCGGCATTTTTCAGTTTTACTACAGCAACCTAGAAAAGATTTTTAAAAAATAACTTTTAAAATACAACAAACTTTTTTTCAGTCATCCATTTTCCTTTTCCTCTCTGTAAAAAAGTACCAATTATCAATAATTATAAAACAATTCAAATTCTAAGATCCTAAATTAATGTTTTCAGATAAAAAGGTTACATTGGTAAACATGTGCCAAACATATAACTGTTTATGAACACTGTTATCAATTGGCAATTTATATTAAATCCTCTTTTCCAAGTTTTCTGTCCAGGAATTTAAACTCAGCATCTACTATTACTAAGAAATAGACAAAATGTGCAACATGAAAGAACTAGAGCTAATTGAGTAATGCATGCCAAATTCCAACATGATGCTACAGGGAATGTAAGCTGCCAAGACAAACGTGTTCCGCAGGGATCAAATGATATGAAATAAACTGAAAACGATCCCATTTTTCACACCACTTACTCTTATACACTCTATCATGCCCCTGTACCCCGTCCCCCAACAGACGTAGAGAATAATTAGGACTAAAAGTTCTACAAACATGGATCTTATGTATCCCTTTCCAACAAAAATGGCACACATATTTCTATAATTGTATTTTAGTTATAGATAAAAAAACTGTCAAATACAAATAATAAGCCCCCATTCTTACCATCAATAAATTGATTAGATTTGTTTCTAAAGGCCCTGTCAGCTATAAGGCTGAACTTTGAAGAGGAAGGGAGCGGTTCAAGGAGGATGTTTCCAGTTACTGGGGGCAGGAAAAAGGAAGATAAATAACCCTTAATATGCAGAGAGAGAAAACAAAGTATATACAGCAGATCTTCAAACAGCTCAAAGGGGTATTTCCAAGGGTGGGAACAAGTTTAAACTCAAGTGCCCAAATTACAAAAGAAAAAAAATCTTAATAGCAAATGTACCTATCAAGGGCATTTAATAAATTTATATTTTGATCAGAATGCAATAAAAATATAATTAAAACCATTGCATAATACTATATAATTTAGGACATTTCTTGGTAATTTTGGAAAATGGTTATAATTACAGTGATTACAGGTTTTCATCAATTAAAAAGCTAAAATGGTGGGAAGGAATAGGAAATACCTCAACTTAAAATGTAATCACTTTAGTTTTCAGTCATACCTGATATATCATGATGGTGGTATCCAGCATTAATTGAATGCTCAAACACCTAGCTAGCATACTGGGGGGGGGGGGGGTCCTAGCATAGATTCTGCAGGGAGACCCCTGGGGTGAACCCTGGTTCTGTCATTAGTTGTATAGCTCTGATAAAATAATTTAAACTTTCAATACTTATTCTTAAAATAATTTAAAATTTCAGTATTCTCATCAATGTAATGGGGCTAATAATGATACTTACCTTACATAGTTGTGGTAAAGATTAAAATAACTAATACAAGAATAAAATCTTACAAGAGGGTCTGGTACTATTGTTAAGTATTCAATAAGCGTATGCTACCATTATGTGTCAGGTACTGCTCTAAGCACATACCACTAATATGTGGTAGGCCTTATACCTTCCAATCTCTTCGATTTCTTTAACTACAAAAATACAAAACTTTGATCTCTTCAACTTCTTTCTATAATTAAATACACATGGGACATAAATGTACATAAATATAGCGATTCTCTCAATTGAAATTATCTATAGACAAATGAAAACTAAGCCACAATATTCACCAGTGTGATTTCAATAGTAAAATATTGAGAATAACAAACATTCCAAAACATAAAAGTGGTTAAATATATCACAGAACAGAAAATTATCCATCAGCTTGAAAAAATTGTTCAAGAAGTCTATATAATAGGGAAAAGTTTGCAATGTAATGTTAAATGAGATGAAGTTTGTGCATTACAAACACTTTTCTATACATTGCACATAAAATACCTAGGTACCTACATAGATATGGTCATGCATGTGTGTATGTATATGCCTCACATATATTTATAAGGAGGACAGGTATTTCCACGTGGTATGGTTTCTATTTGCTTTTCTACCTTTTCTTTATGGAGTACATAAGAGTTGAAGCATGAAATGGTCTAGTGGGGGTTTCAACACCTCATTCTAGCTGTTAAAAAACCCTAATTATCGAGGAACTGTAGCATGATTGGTAAGTGCCATGAGAGGCCCATTCTACACCTCTACGTGATAACCAGGAATGCCGTGTTGCTGGGTGGCCGAAAAACATTCTCAAAGCTATCTTATAACAGTTTCATGAGCTTTATAAAAACTTTTCTAGAATGAGCTGATATATGGTGAAATAAAAGTCAGTTCAGGAAATACACTTGAATATAATGAATTGGTAATAAAAAAAAAGAGAAAAGAATATGAAACTGATGAAGTAATAAGATAAAACTGATCATTCTTTTCTCCTTTAAATTTACAAATCATTTTCATGTTCATTTTAGAGAAGAAAAAAAAAAAACAAGGAAAAAGGATTCTCCTAGAGCTCTAACTTTAGGTCTTACATTTTCAAGAACCATAACAAACTGACATAAAAGAGGATACAGTATTTAAAAGCCGTTCTTTCTTGTTTAATTTGATGAAGATGAAAAGTACATTGAGTATGTAATGGAAGATTATAAATGTAATACAGAACATAGATATGTTTTTTAAAACACTCAAAATTGAGAAATCTTTAAAATTTTCATATTAAAAGCATTAGGATGTTTAAAAAATTACAAACACTAAGAAGCAATCAGCATGGAACAAATGTACACAACTGAGTTCTTAAACAAAATTTAAATATCATCATTTGTAGCTACAACCCATAAGTTAAGAATGATGACACTGTATTAGGAGAATTTCAATATCCATTAAACAGGTGCCATGCAGTGCTGCAAATCCACTCTTTACTCAGTATATCCAGAGTTCACCACATTTTCTCTGTTCCATCCATTCCAAGCCACATCTTATTTTGCCTAGATGGTCCCTCCTGAGATCTCTGCTTCTACCCTTACTCCCTCCCACAATCTATTTTCAACTAGCCATAGTGATCCTGCTAAAATGTAGCTCAGAGATCATGTAACTCCTCTGTCCAAAACTTCCAATGGTTTTCCATCTCTCTCCCATTAAAACTCAAAGTTCTTACTCTAACTTATAAGTCCAACATGTTCCAGCCCTCCAACCTTCCTACTTCATATCACTCTCCTCCTAGCTCACTCTGCTATAGTCCTACCAGTCACTTTCCTCAATCTCACCTCAGGACCTTTGCACTTGTCCCCATATAACTCTTGCTCTCTCTCTCTCTCTCACTGAAATGTCACCTTGCCCCTGGACACTTTCAATCCCACTTCTTTGCTCCATTTTCTTGTTAGCTCTTATCATTATTTAACAAATTATGTATTTTGTTTATGGTTGGCCTCACTCACTATAATATAATATAAACACTAAGAGAGCGAGGATATTTTTTTCTGATTTGTTGACCAATGTATGCCCAATGCGCAAAAACATTTGTTGAATAAATGATGAATGATTTTTAATCTATATGGGTGAATATACATAGAAAATTGAAAGGAATCAGTATTCTCAGATGCAAGTATACTACTAAACTAAAGATGAAACTCAAAACATAAGGCATTATGATAAAAGAAAGACAACTGAGTATTTTATGATTAAGTATGTATCAGATTATTCCAGCTCATGCTGCTCTCTTAACAATATATATAGCTTTTAAAATCTCTACTTCACAACTTAGCCTTTATTATCTCTTGTCTATTCACTATTGATTGCTTCATTACTTTGTCTCCTCTTTTATCACCCTATATGCCTACCATAATTTTTTATTAATAGTAATAAAACAAAAAAACCCAGCTCTTATTTATAGAAAGCACACTCTGTGCCTAGCAGTGGTCTAAGCACTTTACATACACTACTTCATTTAATTCTTATACCAATCTAAAGTAGGTCCTATATCACTGCTTTAAAAATGAATAAACTAAGGCTTGGGGGGAGGAAGTTAAGAAACTTACTCATAGTCACAGAATTATTAAGTAACAGAACCAAGCTAGGAAGTCAGGTTGTCCAATTACAGAACTAGTGTCTTCACTACTGTAGAACAGAATGGTTAGCTACCGAGGCCCGGAAGGGTCCTTCCCAGTCATCATGCCTATAATTTTGATACCTACTGACATGTTAATGGTGATAGACGTTGACATATCTAGAAATCACGGTATTTATGCTTTTGAAAACTGTTCTGTTCCTAATATTACAAGTGGAAAAAATGCTAAGTTTCTTGAACTAAAAACACTAGTTTTCTAAACAGCCAGATGTATCAAAATATGAAGATACAATTTATATATACAACAGCAATTGTCCAAATATTTAAAAATTGGCACAACACAGGCATAAATTAGAATGGACACTGGCTATATAAAAATCCGCTGTGCCCCTATGGCCTATATAAAGGCCATCAAAGGGAACCATGCAGTATCAACGCCAAACTTCTTTTGCTGTCCCCATGAATCCCAGAAGAGCCTGGGGAAGAGAGATTTAACAAAGAGGGAATGGCTACAGACAGTTTTCCTTTGAGACTCTAGAACTAGGTTATGCAGGTACATAAGGGCCTAGTTATGGAAATTAGAGGAAGCAAGCTAATTAAAAGCTTTTGACACCTGAAGCAGGGGTAGCAGGCCAAAGCAGCAAGCTTTCCCAACAAGCTCTGAAGCCCAGAAGCCTGGAAGCTGCCGGAGCAAGGCTGGAGCAGGCAGAAGCGGTGAGCCACCAGGAAACTGTGGACGGGCAACACCCAGGGCGTAAGTTAAAGGTTTTCCTGAAAGCAAAAAGGAAAACCCAGCGTTAAGTTAAGCAGTCACTGGAAACAACTGAGTTGTAGAAAGAAGGTTTTTAACTTGTAGAGCTGCTGGTTTTCAATTACATTTTGCTCCGTATAGCTTTCCATAATTTATTATGGTATATAATTCCTATATAACTCCTTGTTGGAGTAACATGAATTATGATTTTATTTTAACAGTTTTATTTATTTATTTATTTACTTTAAGAAAAGCATCACTGATAGAACGTTCCTGCCGGATACCAATGCCAGAGGCGAGCCTACTCACTGTGCCTGAATGCCTGTTTACAAATTACTGATAGTAGACCAAATACCTTGGAGGAAATAATTGTATCTTTAGGGTTATCTTTGCATTTCCAAAACTATTAGTTGATTTACCACAGGATACGTAAGCCCATTAGAAAAATTTTAATCAGGCATGAATAAGCAGTAAGAGTTCATAATCCAGCCAATACTGCTTTCTTTATTCAAATTTAATTATGTCTTAAAATAACAGAGTAAATTATTAGCATTCTCTTCCTGCTGTTTTTATTTTACATACTTAAGTTGATGTACTTATAAAACAAAAGTTAACCAATAAAGAGGGAAAGAATGACACTTTCTCATGCTAACTCTCCAATATCATTAGCCATGCCTTACATATTCTTTTTTTTTTTTTTTTTTTTTATTTCTTCATTTATCCCCCCCCTTGCTGCCCGTGCTCGCCGGGTCAGCCAACCACGCCGTGCGGGCGGGCTTGCCTTCACCAGGAGGCCCTGGGAACCGAACCCGGAGCCCCCCACATGGCAAACGGGAGCCCCACTGATTGAGCCACAGCCGCCTCCCATGCCTTACATATTCTGAGCTCACTCCTGACACCTACGTGGCAGCTGCCCATGACCAGGCAGGACTTATTCCCAGGCAGCTGCTGCCTGCTCAGCCAGCTCCCTGACCCTGCACTCCATTCTTCAATTCTCCCAAGCATTTGGACTGGAGAACAAATATAGCTGTCCCTAACTGCCTGCCTAACATATCCTAATGAGAAATTATGAAAAATTCTTTCAGTCCCTTTTTAAAAAAATGTTTTAGTCAAGTATTTTTATTATTACTTCCTTTTCTTCCCAGGCTGAATCTCAGTTGAGCCCTTAAAGTCTACCTACAATCGCATTATTAATTCTTTGTCATTCTCAACAGATCTTTACTACTCTTCTAAAATGCCCCATGCCACCCTGCCACCCTTCCCCTATCCACCCCTCAACCTGCAATTAATTACCTAGCCTCCTACTTCATAGATAATAGATCTTTCATGTTCCATCTTTAAATGCCCCTGTATTTCCACTTTTCCTTACCTCTTTTCCTTTTAAACCCAGGGAAGAAGAGGCCCTACCATTTTCAAGTATCATTTGAGATTCTGATGCCTTCTTTTCTTTCTTGTCCCTGTTCCATTAAAGATTTGTTTTCTGCCTTTCTCCTGGCTCCTTAATAGCAACTGATAAGCTTTTCTAAGACCTTCCTCTATCTAAAATCAAAAAAGAAAACAATAGGTTCAAATACATCCAGCCTACCTTCCCTTCAAGGCAATGATATCAACACCCATTTTCCATAAGGCATCATTTCTCTGTAAAGCTCCTGAGACTCTGGAGACACCCAGACACTATGGTCAGGGCAGGTAGCTCAGGAGTTTGGTGCCCTACCAGTGGGCCCTACTTTGGAGTTTATGCTCCCCAGAGTGACAGAGTTGGACTCAGTTGTGGTTTCCCTACACATGGCTCTCTGCCCCTTCTATCTGAACCTATAATTAGTACTAGGATTGATAGGTGTACGACCAAGAGACTTAAATCTTTGGGCTGTCCATGTGCCAGGTAGGCCGTGAATCTCAACAGTGTTGCAACACCTACAGTTCATTGGACTCACCCAGGACAACTAACAAGGAGATGATGATAGACAACGACCTTCCCAAGGAACAGAGACAGTCTGCAACTGCAAGCAAGATAGTCCCATCCATCTGCCCCATGGGATCTAAGCCCCCTCTCAATTAGAAACAGAGTAGGCATCACCATCCCAGAATCCTCAGGATTGGGAAATGAACAATGGACTAGAGTAGACTTACTGGTATTCTACTATAGACTTATTGTGATTCTAGCAATGGAAGAACTGTTATCATTGATGTGGAGGCAGTGGCTACTGGAGGTTATGAGGTCAGGGAGAGGGAGAATGGGTATAATACAGGGGCATTTTCAGGACTTGGGAACTGTCCTGAATGACACTGCATTATACAGGCCATTATATATCTTGTCATGACTTACAAAATTGTGTGGGAGAGAGTGTAAACTACAATGTAAACTATAATTCACACTTAGTGACAATGCTCCAAAATGTGTTCATCAATTGTAACAAATGTATCACACTAATGAAGGATGTTGTTAATGTGGGAAAATGTGTGAGGGGTAGGGAGCAGGGCATATGGGAATCCCCCATATTTTTTATGTAATCTAAGTACCTTTTTTAAAAAATAAAAAGTGTATTACAAAAAAAAAAAAAAAAAGAAATGATTAAATTATGGAACATCTACATAACGGACTTTATGGAGCCATTAAAAATCAGGTTTACAAAGAAATACTTCAATACATGGAGAAAAGACATAAAATATTTGGTAAGAAAAGTTAATTAGATATTAATGTTTACAGAACCATCCTATTTTTATTACCTATACATAGAAATAAAATTGACAAGAAATGTCCCAATATTATAGAAGTGGATTTGGTGATTAGACTGCTAACCTATCAATGGATTATAATCCATAATTGGATTATATAGCAGATAATTAATAAGTATTATTTCATTAGTCAAAACAGACAAGCACAAACTAAAAAACAAACAACTTCATTTTCCTATCAGTTTTTACTCTCTAATAAGGAAACTATTGTATGTACAATCACCATGCTAACTACACTGAGTATAATGAACAAGACAAATTCAGTACCTACCCTCACAGAGCTTACAGTCTAGTTGTAAAGAGAAACATTAAATACATTTATAATTTAATAGTTGCAAGTATAAATGCTAAGAAGAAATACTGGGGTTCTCACCTTCCCCATTAGAAAACTAGAAGTATCTTATATCTTTACTCCCATTTTTTATAAATTTATTAATCTCATTAGTTTCATTTTCCCATACTCTCCATTCATTTCTTCTACTGATTTCCTTCTCCCATCAATTCTTTTACCAAATATGGAAAGATTTTAAAGAAACAATTGGTCATGACAAAATATGTTTTGTTAGGAAGGCAGGACCTTTGCTCTCCCTGAAAACACAATTGGTCTACCAATATTGGCCCCAAATATAATGTATTAGTCATTTCAGAGTATCTGCAAAAACTGTATCAGAAGAGATGATTGCCTGGGCAAATTCATGCTACTCTATCTCCCTTTTCTGTAAAATTATTCCTGCTGCCTTCTTCTTCTTACAGTTCAAGTTAGTAGTGAGTGGAAGTATTCTGCCTTTAAGGAAGGACTACTCCACTGTCTCTCTCTTAGACTCAGGAGACAAGTGTTTTTAAAAGAAGAGTAAATCTCCTTCACTTCTGTCCTCAATCTAAGTTTAACTCAAATAAGATTTGAGGTTGGCCCTCTGACCATCAGCCTAAGAGTCCACATCCTTCCATCACTCTTTGTTCTACTAGCACATGGGTTTGTCAAGCTAGCAGGAAAACTCCATGCAGTCTACTTTGAAGTTCAAAATTGGGAAGCAAGGTTTTACATTTAGGGGAAGGTGGCTGGAGTCTATAGTTTGGTTCCAAGTTCAACTCTTGATCCCTTTAACAAGGAGCCTTGATAACTTTGAACCAAATATGACTCTTAAGGTACTAGATAAAACCCAGAAGCAAGGAGAAAAGAGTAACTGGAACCTCACCTCCTTGAATAGCTGAAACAGGATGCGTAATTAACTTATAGGCCAGGAATCAAAATTATCAAAAACATCAAGGATTAGGGTACAAGGGACCAGAAACATTTATGAATGATATACAGAGGCAGGTACAGGAAGAGTTGGGTTCTCAAAGGATGGAAACACTTAGTACTCAGCCCTGAAGACAAGTCAAAAAATATTTACTTACTAAAGAATATGAGTCAGAGACAATGACTTTTGTTGGTGTTTGTTTTTAATTTAGTATTTAGAAACTGTTTTGAGATCGTAAACTAGGAACCCTCATTTACTTTCCTCCCACTCTCAGTCTCATGAAATGACAGGAAATAGTTGTTCAAATAAATTGATCATAACACCACCAGAAAATAAGAAGAGCAGTTGATATGATATTGTAAAGAATTCCTGGAATCTAGGGGGGAAAAGACAGCCTAGATGCAGAAAAACAAGAATGGAGGAACTACAGCTCAAACCACACTGCAGAGAAAAACTACTGCACAGGTAGGAGCCATTACACAGAGTTAAAGCTCGGAGAGGTCAAGGGGAAAGTGTCACTGGGCGAGAAGTGGTAGCTCATGGTGGTTTTGTTTTGCATTTCCCTAATGACAAATGATGATGAACATCTTTTCATGTGATATTGTTTTCAAAGAAGTTTTAGGTCACAGAAAAGTCACATACAGAATACAGGGGACTCCCCCTTTTCCCCCTTCTGTATTAATACTTTTTATATGTGGATGTTACATTTGTTACAACTGATATACAAATAGTGAAACATAGCTACTGACCATGGTCAATGATTTACATTGCGGTTTACATTTCAGACCGTACACTTTTAATAAATTTTGATGGTATTTACCATGGCCTGTGTCCATCATTGTAAGATCATGTAAGATCACGGAAGAGCACTTCCACTGCCCACTAAATACTCCCTGCTCGATCTATTCTATTCCTCCTTCCTCCTCCCCTCAGGGCCCATGGCGACCCCGAGCTTCACTCCTTGGATGACAAGATTCATAGTTTCTTGCAACAACACTGAGGTCTTAACACACTGGCTTGCCCTCCCCTATTAGGAACCGCTCATGCTCTCGAGAGACTCCCACCCCTCTGTTTGTGAACAAATCGGTCCTCTGGAGGATGGAAGCCCGACTCCTTCCCACTCATTATGTGGGTCTCCACCCACTGATACAACACATTATGACAGAGTGATCATTCACACACTCACTAGAAGCCTGCTCTAGGGGTGCCCTGTCCCGAGTGGCCCGTCATCCAACACCCTGAACCAGTCATGCTGCCATAAGAGTATTCCCAACTTTGTACTTTCAAGCTCATATCTACCAATCCCCAGTGTTCAACCAGTCCCTCTCCCAACCCTCACCCTAGTTCCCTGGACCTTCCAACCCACCCTCCCCAATCTACCCACTTGTTAAACCTGCACCACTCAACCCAATAATATCACTACCCTCCTGTCATATCCCTTCAATGTGCAACTACACACTTTCACCTTACCATAGATGCCACTGTACATACAGGACACCAGATATTACAGTGATGAAAGGCAAAATGTCAAAAACAGATTCAATATTTTTCATTATTTTTTAATATCACCATCTTTTAATTAAATTTTATTTTTAGTGTTTTTTTTTTTTTACATTTTTATGTATTTTATTTCTTATATTTAAACCTATCATTATTATTTCATTTTCCTATTAATTGTATTTGGCTATTTTAATGGCTTCGTTTTTTTTTTTGTTTGTTTGTTTTTTTTTAAAGATTTTTTATTTATTTATTCATTTATCCCCCCTTGCTGCTTGTGCTCGCTGGGTCAGCTAACCACGTCGTGCGGGCGGGCTTGCCTTCACCAGGGAGCCCCACTAATTGAGCCACAGCCGCCTCCCAATGGCTTCGTTTTTGAAGAAGCTTTGGATCACAGAAGGGTTACAACAGGGGCAGGGGAGAATCATTGGTGTGGAGTGTCAGTGATGGGGGATGCATGGGAGGAGGTTCACCTGGACATACCTATAAAGTATATAAATATGTCCAAATGTTCACAGGGCATTCTCACAGTGGGTGGAGACTCACACAATAACCCAGAGAATATTGAATCCCCATCCTGGAGAGCTCTGCCCTATTCTAATGGAGCAGCAACAGTCCCCCAAGTACAGAGGCAATGACTGGTGAAGGAGGATGATCCACTGATGAGCTTTTGATATTGACGACTATGCTTATGAGCATTTGCTCTTGAAACTGAAACTTAGCCTAGTGTTGTGGGGTGCCTAAGAGTTGCCTCCTGAGAGCCTCCTTCTTGCTCAAATGTGGCCTCTCTCTAAGCCAAACTCAGCATATAAGTGCATTACCTTCCCCCCAGCATGGGACATGACTCCCTAGCACTGAGGGATTGCTACCAAGCACCAACTAGCAATGCGACTGGAAAAAGACCTCGAATAAAAGGGGGAAAAGGTAAAGACAAATGAGTTTATATGGCTAAGAGACTTCAAAGTGAGTTGGGAAGTCATCCCAGAGCTAAAGAGGGATTCTGAAAGCAGCAAGAGAGAAAAGCAAAGCATCACATACAAGAGGAACTCCATATGAATAAGTGCTGACCTCTCATTAGAAACCATGGAGGAGAGAAGAAAGTTGTATGATATATTTAAGGTACTGAAAGAGAAAAACTGCTAGCTAAGAATTCTATACCCGACAAAACTGTCCTTCAAAAATGAGGGTGAGTTCAAAGTCTTCACAAACAGAAACTGATAGAATATGTTACCAAAAGACCAGATTTGCAAGAGATACTAAAGGGGGTGCTGCAGCCTGAAAGGAAAAAACAAGGGTGAGAGATTTGGAGAAGAGTTTAGAAATGAAGATTATTAGGAAGGATAAACTAAAGGATAAGAAGACAGACAATAAAATAATATGACAAAAGAGAGCTGAAGGACAGAATGGATGAAGCAATTCAAAGTTTTCAAGGAGCCCTTCACATCTATCCAATGAAATATGGAAAGCCCTTTCTTGGGCAAGAACACTCCAGGAGCAGCAGGAAGTGGCACAGAGGATTAAAAAGAGTGAGTCATCAGCAGAAGCACAGATTTCTCACCAAAGTCAATTCCTGACTATGACTTGGAAAGTGATGAGATTGTTGCTGTTTGTGCAGCTATTGCTGAGAAACAGGAGAAGCTTCAAGTAAGAAAACAATGGTTAGTGTGTCTGCTTCTGGGGCTGTGGAGACTGTAACTGAGGAGGAAAGCTGGTGCCCCAGCACCAGATGGCTCTGTTTTATCAAAGCCCGATGAAGGAAAATGCAGAGCATGAATTATTGGAATCTGTCTTTTTTTTTTTTTTTTTTTTTTTAATCTGGTTGCAGCAGCATCTTTTTGGTGCGTCGCTTCGCCACATGGAGGCCTGCGCCTTTTTTTTTTTTACCAGGAGGTCCCAGGATTGAACTTGGGCCCTCCACATGGTAAACGGGAGCTCAATTGCTTGAGCCACAGCCGCTTCCCCAATCTGTCTTTTTTGATTACCGTTTAAAGTTTTAGACATACAGCGACATTTATTCTGGAGAAACAGGGCAAAACTTCTGTTTGTAAGATAAATTTTTCAGATGAAACATATAAATCTAAATGGTAACATTACTGTATAGTATTTGGACTATGCTTTGATAAGTTATAGTTTATACTTAAGATTAGAATTCTGAGCAAAATATTTTTGATGCATAAATTTTATTTAACCCAAATACATGGATGGATACATTTTAAGGACACAACTTGAAAAGCAAATTCTTGAATATTAAATAACTTGGTCAGTGTTATCATTAAAACATTGACTCATTAAAAAAAAAGTTATTCAAAGACAAATTAGAGACAATTCACAAAGTCAAAGTACATTCATTAATTAAGAGCACTGAAAAACCTCTAGGCAAGATTTGTCAAGAGTAAGAGGGAGGGAAGCGGCTGTGGCTCAATCAGTAGGGCTCCCGTTTACCATATGGGAGGTCCCGGGTTCGGTTCCCGGGGCCTCCTGGTGAAGGCAAGCCCGCCCACACGGCGTGGTTGGCTGGCCCAGCGAGCACAAGCAGCAAAGGGGGGATAAATGAATAAATAAATAAAATCTTTAAAAAAAAAAAGAGTAAGAGGGATAAAAGATTAATTAAAAATAACAGCAATGAAAACAGGAATATCACCTAAGATTCTACAGGCATCAAAAAGATAAATAGGGGTCGGATGTGGCTCAACTGGTTGGGTGTCCGTCTCCCATATGGAGGGACCCGGGTTTGATCCCCAGGATCTCCCGGTAAAAAACAAAAAAACAAACAAACAAAAAGATAAATAATATGAACTAAATATGCAGAATAAATGCATGGAGTTAAAACCTAGAGCATAGGTTCTTAGGAGATAAGAGGAGCGCTATGAAGAACTACTGATGCTTAATGTATGTACAAGTTTTAATTAACTTGACTGTAGAAGTGTGGAAATGCATAGAGTTGATGGTAACACATTATAGTGAGTAGCAGCTGGTTTATAAATGGGATTGTGGCTGAAAAGGGTAGTCTAGGAATGTAAATGTCAATTGAAAGAAAGCTAGAAAATAATCTAGGGACTAAACAACACAGTGAACCCTGAAATGAAAGAGAATTGTGGTTAACAGTACAAATGCAAGAATGTCCTTCTGTGAACTAGAACAGATGTGTATATCACTATGGCAGGGAGGTAGGAATGTGAAGAAGCATGGAAAAAATACAATTAAGTAGCTTATGGACTACAGTTAACAGCAATACTGTAATATTCTTGCAACAATGCCAAAGGTGTACTGTGTTAATAATAGGGGGGTCTGGAAAAAATATGCCAAATGTACGCTATGGACCATAGTTAGTGGTCATAGTCTGATGATGATATCTCATAATCTGTAACAGATGTTCCACAATGGTGTGGTGTGTTAGTGAAGGGGTGGTATGTAGGAATTCTACACATGTGCATGACCGTTTTCTAAGTTCACAACTTCTGTAATAAAAATATATTTTTAAAAAGATAATAAAGTAACATTATGAACTTTATGAAAATAAATTTCATAACCTAAAGCAAAATAGAAAATTCCATGAAAGTGAAACTTACCAAAGCTGACACAAGACAAACAGAAAATCTAAATAACTCTATACCATAAAAAATTAAATTTATTATAATTAATTTCCCCACACAAAAAAAATCCAAGTCCACATAGATTCACTGATAAATTCTATCAAACATGTAAGGGAAAAAAATACAAATCTTAAACAAAATCTATGAAAAATTAGAGAAAGAACAAATATCTCCCAATTTATTTTATAAGTCCAGCATAACCCTAATGCCAAAAACTGACAAAGATATTTTAAAAAATAAAATTTATACTGGCATTTCTCATTAATACATGTGTAGTATTATTTAACAAAATATTAACAAACTGAACAAAGCAACATCTCAAAAGGAAAGTTAATCATGACCAAATGAGGTTTACCTCAGGAACCTCAGGTTTACTCTTTGAAAAACCAATCAAAGTGATCCACCATATTAACAGAACAAAGGAGTAAATCCATGACTATTTCAACAGACACAGAAAAAGCAAATGACCCATTAATGAGGAACTAATGAGAACCCATTAAGGAGTAATTTTTAAAATTCTCAGTAAACTAGTAATAGAAGATAACTTCCTCAATCAGAAATATGGCACCTGCAAAAAAAAAAAAAAAAAAAAAATCTACAATTAGCTTCACACTTAATAGTGAAACGCGGAACCATTTCTCCCTAAGTTCAGAAATAATGCGAGGATGCCCCTCCCGTGACATCTATGCAACACTGTAGAGAGGTCCAAGACGTGCACTAAGTCAAGATAAAGAAATAAAAGCTATCAGCTCCAGAAAGTAAAAAGGTCCTGTTTTTAGACCATTTGATTGTTTATACTGAAAACTAAGAAAGCAGAAACTAAAAAAAAAAAAAAACTATTAAAACACAATAAATAAATTAGGATGATCACAGGAACTTAAACCAGACCCAAAAATCAACTGTATATCTACATATTAGCAGCATACTACTGAAACATAAAAATTTTAAGTAGCATTTTTGACACCACAAAGACAAAAAAATAATTTACAAGAAATTTAACAAAATATAAGCAAGACCTGTTTAATAAAACTATAGAATATTCTTGAGAAAAATTAAAGTAGGGTTTAAAAAGAGAAATACCTTGTTCCTGGACTAGGAGATGCAACATTGTTATCAGCACTCCCAAAACTGAACTATAAATTCAATGCAAACTCAGTTATAACACTTGCAGGCTTTTATAGAAATTAAGCTAATTCTAAAATTTATACAATAATGTAAAAGTCCTAGCTTGAAAAAGAACAAAGTTGGAGGAATTACACTCAGACTTCATTATGTACTCTCAACTTTATAGTGAAAAGCTACAGGCATCAAGAGGATGTGTTACTGGCATAAGGACAAGGAGATAAATGAAACAGAACAGAGAAAGCAGCCATACATCCCCACTTAAATAGTCAATTGATTTTTTTTTTTTTTACAACAATGCTAAAATAATTCAATATAGGAAAATAACCTTTTCAACAAATGATGCTGAAACAACTAGCTATCCATTTGGAGGGAAAAAATGAACGTAGATCCCTACCTTATACCATACATGAATTAAATCGAGCTGGATCACCCATCTAAACATTAACACTAAAACTATTAAGTTTTTTTTATTGTGGTAATGTATATACAACATAATATTTTCTATTTTAACTATTTTCAAATACACAATTATATAGTGTTAATTACATTCCCAATGTGCTACCATCATCATCATTCGAAACAAAAACTCTGTACCAATTAAGCATTAACCCCAATTTTTCCTTCTCCCACCTGGTAATCTGTACTCTATTTTCCAGCTGTCTGACTTTGTCTATTCTAGCTATTTCATGTAAGTGGAATCATACAATATCAGTAACTTCAACATGGTGTCTTCCAGGCTTATCCATGTTGTAACACGTGTCAGATTCCATTCCTTTTTATGGATGAATAACATTCCATTGTATATATACATCACAGTTTCTTTATCCATTCATCCACCAGTGGGCATCTCTGGTGGCTTCCACCTTTTGGCGATTGTGAAAAATGCTGCTATGAATACTAGTAGACAAATCTGTGTCTGACTCCTGCTTTCAGTCTTCTTGGCCACACACCTACAAGTGGGGGTCCAGTGGGCCCCCTCGCTAAGGGAAGCCCAGCCCGCAGTACCCAGCTACCCGCATGCCCCAGGACACCAGGTAAAATGCAACAAGCCTCCCCACAGGACAGCATCGTCTCCGGGCTGTACAATCCCTGCCTACAGTAACCCCACCAGACCCCATGCATGCGCTTGGTGTGACCCTAGCAGAAACCCTGTCACAAAATGTCTCTGGCCTGTCACCCTGCATACTGCCCCGCCTTTTCCTGCCTCTTTGTGGAGCGCTATCTTCATTCTCTGGACCACCTCCGCCAGGAAGAACCTCTCCTGTTCATAAGTCCCAAGAAACAGACCATGTCTGATTATGTGCCGAGTGTGTCCTTAGGTCTTGCCGCCGCCCTGACCTGTGCCCTTCACGGCTGGGCTGGAAAGGGATTGCTTGGTCATATGCTAGAATTCTATGCTTAACTTTTTGATGAAATTTCCAACTGTTTTACAATCCCACTAACAATGAACAAGGGTTTCTATTTCTCTCCATCCTTGCCAACACTTGATACTTTCTGATTTTTTAATAATAGCCATTCTGGTAGTTGTAAAGTGGTATTTCATTGTTATTTTGATTTGCATTTCCCCAAAGGTTAATGATGTTGAGCATGTTTTCATGTCCTTATTTGTCATTTGCATATCTTCTTTGAAGAAATGTCTATTCAAGTTCTTTGCCCCTTTTTAAAACTGGCTGACTTTTATTGCTGAATAGTAGGGATTCTTTATATATTCTGGATATTAAACCTTTATCAGATATATGGTTTCTAAATATTTTCTCCCATTCTGTAGGTTTTCATTTCATTTTGATTATGTGCTTTGATGCACAAGCATATTTAATTTTCATGAGGTCCTACATTTTCTTTAATTGCTCGTTCTTTTGGTATAAAGTCTAAGAATCTAGTGCCCATTACAAGGTCCTGAAGATATTTCCCTGTGTTTTCCTCTACAAGTTCAAGAGTTTTAGTGCTTTATTTAGGTAATTGATCCATTTTGAGTCAATTTTTGTATATGGTGTAAGGTAGAGGTCCAATTTCATTCTTTTGGAAGTGGATATCCAGTTTCCCCAACATGATTTGTTAAAGGCTAAAAGCTTTTAAAAGAAAACAGGTAAATATCTTTGTGACCTGGGTATAAACAGAAATTTCTTAGAAAGAAAACAAACTAATAATCATAGAAGAAAAAAAGGTGATAAAATTATATCATCAAAAATAAAAACTTTTGCTCATCAAAAATCACCTTTAAGAAGATGCACAGGCAAGTCACACAGTCTGTGAGAAAATATTCACAAAACATATATCTGACAAAAAAAACTTTTATAAAGAACTCCTACAACTAAATAACAAAAATAGAAAAAATCCAAGAAAAAAACTGAGCAAAATACTTCAAAAGAAACTTCACAAAGGAAGGTGTAAGAGGGACGAATAAATGCACAAAAGTTCATCATTTTTACACATACTACCCAGCCACCAGAATGGCTAAAATTTTTTTTGTTGTTGTTTAGTCTTTCATTTTTATTTTAAGTGTACAAACAATATTGGAAAAATAATCTAGAACTAGTCATTTAGGGACAATAATGTCAAAATTATCTTAATTTACCTTCTGAAGTTATTTAGAATTTTACATACTCCAATATCTGAAACAGATAACACTCTCTTTTACTCTTTTTTTTTTTTTTTATGAGTAAAAATCAAAATTCTCACAATACATACAAACATTTGCAAAATGATATATAAATATATATGCATATATGTGTATTTGCTTACAAAAATGTTATTTATATATATATATAAATATATTTTAAGAGGTGCTTAGATTACCCAAAATATTACACGGAACAAAAATATTGATGATAAATATAGAACCTAACTAGTGTGAAGGTGAAATGGTACAACCCCACTGGAAAAACTGTGCCATCTTCTTACATATTTAAATGTGCACATACTCTTTAGCATGGAAGTTTCACTCCTAGGTGTTTATTCAAGGAAAATGGAAACATGATTTCCATAAAAACTTGTAGAACAATGTTCAAGTCAACATTATACCCAAAACGGCTATAAATCCCAAATGTTTGAAAACGAGAATGGATAAAGTGGCACATTCATAAAATGGTATAGCATATTACTAAACAATAAAAAGGAAGTATTAACACAGGCAATCTCAGGTTGTGGGGAACTGACAGGTAAAGGAACTTTCTACTGTGGTAGAAACATTCTGTCTTGATAAGGCTTAATCCATTTGCCAAAACTCAGAATTGTAGATATGCAATTTTTATTTCAATGTATGTAATTTTAAACTCAAAATATGAAAAACAAAACAATTTGCCCTCCTGGTCCAGATGGAATTCTTCTAGATATCTTAAAAAGAAAACAATAAACTTTCACAAACTCTTTCAGAAAACTGAGAAAGAGGGAGAACTTCATAAATTGTCATATGAGCTAGATACCATTCCAAAATATAAAAAGAAAATTATGAAAGGTAAATTAAAGATCAACTGTTCCCATGCACCAGAATAAGAATGTAAACAAAATATTAGGAAATCAAAACCAACTATATGTTAAAAGAATAGAACAGAAACAAATGGATTTATATAGCAGTACAATCAGTGTAATACAAATATAACATCTGAAAAATAATCATTATAATTCCCACATTTGCCAAATATACATGTAAATCATATATTCAAAACAGATACATAAAAAGCTTTTGATAAACTTTAACTCCTTTTCATGATAGAAGTTCTCAAGAGACTAGGACTAAAAGGAAAACTTTCTTAATCTGAAAAAGGGTAACAATTTAAAAAAGGAAAAGGCTGTGGCAAACTTCATACTCAATGATAAAATACTGAACACTTTCTGCCTAAGTTCAAGAACCAGACAAAATGTCCATTTCACCATTTTTAGTCAACATTTTATGAAGATACTCTATTGCAATAATACTAGAAAAAGAATTAAAAGGCATAAAGATTGGAAAAGAAGTAAAACTGCTATTTTGGAGATGAGATGATTTGGATACATGGAAAAAATTAAAAATTTATATATAAACCAAAAAAAAAATTATATATAAACCAACTTTAATGAGATCCTTAAATACAAGATCAAAATACAAAAATCAACTGTATTTCTATCCTACAAACAATGTTAGAAAGTGTAATCTAAAAATAACATTTACAGCTCATCAACAAACATCAAGGACCCAGAAATAAATTCACCAAAAGACAAACAAGATTTTTACATTGAAAACTCCAAAAAATTAACAAAAGTAATACACATAGGACCACCTGATTTACAACGAAAGTTTCTCTGCAATGCAATAGGGGAAAAAGTCTTTATAATGAAAGGTGTTGCAAAATCTACAAAGGATAAAATTAAACTCTAAGTACACCTCAGAAAACACAAACGGATCCATACCAGATGGATGAGAGACCTAAATGTCAAAGTTTACGAAAAAAAATTATTGAAGTAAATATCTTCATGACCTTGGGGTTAGAGAAGACTTCTTAAAAGGAACACAAAAAGCACTAATCATAAGGTAAGTTTAATTAATTGGACTTCACTAAGTCTTCTAGTCTATAAAGACCCATTAAAAGAGCAAAAGCCAAGCCAAAAAGGGAAAGAAGATTTCTTATTTATTATACACACAAACACACACATGCACACACATACATCTCCATCAAAGGACTTGTATCCAGGATATACAAAGAAATACACACCAATAAATAAGACAATCCACCCATCCACTCCCACACCCCCAAAATGTGCACTTCAAGAAAAAGGTTGGGAAACGGATGTGGCTCAAAAGGTTCGGCGTCCGTCTACCATATGGAGAGACCGGGGTTGGATCCCCGGTACCTCCCGGTAAAAAAAAAAAAAAAAAAAAATCTATTTGGGGCGGATGTGGCTCAACTGGTTGGGCGTCCGTCTCCCATATGGAGGGACCTGGGTTCGATCCCCGGGACCTCCCGGTTAAAAAAAAAAAAAAAAAAAAGAAAAAGGTTATGCAGCTGATATGAAAAAGAGTCATCAGGAAATTCCAACGAAATCACAATACAATACCACTGATTCACCTACAAGGCGCAAAGGGAGCCTATTAGAATCCTGAAAATGTTCTATATCTCAACTGGTATGATGGTTACAAATCCATGTATAAGTAAAAATCCATCGAGTTATGCATGTTATATAGCAACTTTAAAAAATTTTTAAGAACTCAAAATAAATATATATATATATATATTTTTTTTTAAGATTTTATTTATTTATTCATTTATCCCCCCCCTGCTGCTTGTGCTCGCCGGGCCAGCCAACCACGCCGTGTGGGCGGGCCTGCCCTCACCAGGAGGCCCCGGGAACCGAACCCGGGGCCTCCCATATGGTAAACCGGAGCCCCACTGATCGAGCCACAGCCGCTTCCCATAAATATATTTTTGAGCAGGTAATTTATCACCACTAAAACTGCACTAAACAAATACTGAAGGGAATTTTTCAGTCAAAAGGAAAATGATCCAAAGGGAAAGTACCATGAGTGTGAAAAAGTTGTAACTGTGAAGAACAAAAAATATAAATATGTGCATAAATCTAACTGAACAAACAGTATAATACAGTAATATATTTGCAGGTTTGAAATATATGTAGAACTGAAATACGGGACAGCACTGACAAAGGTAGAAGTCAGGTAAATGGATATTGGTAAAATACAAATTTATCAAGGATGTATGCAGTGCTCTCTAGAAGAACCAAAGAAAGAACAAAAAACAAAACAATTATTAGAATGGGGGAAAGAATAATTTAAAATACTCTATCAATCCAAGAAAAAACAGAATAAGACAAATATAAAACAAATAGTAATAAGTACTGTAATTACATTAAATGTCAACTTACCAAATATATCCCAATTAAATGTCAAAAGATTATCACACTGCATTAAAAACAAAACCTAACTATATTTTACTTAACAATAAATACACCATAAGAATATTAGAAAGGGGAAACAGACATGGCTCAAGCAGTTGGGCGCCTGCCTACCCCATGGGAGGTCCCAGGTTCGGTTCTCCATGCCTCCCAAAGAAGACAAGCAAGACAGGGGGCTGGTGTGGTGAGCTGATGCAATGAGATGATGCAACAAGGAGACACAATGAAGAAATACAATGAGAGACACAACAAGCAGGGAGCAGGTGTCGCTCAAGCCATTGGGGACCTCCCTCCCACATGGGAGTTCCGGGTTCAGTTCCCGGTGCCTCCTAAGAATAAGACGAGCAGACAGTGAGTGCAAACAACGAGGGTGGGGGGTGAAAAATAAATAAATAAAATAAATCTTTAAAAAAAAAAAGTTTAAAAAAAAGTCCTAAAATTAAAAAAAAAAAAAAAAAATAGAAAGGTGAAACTCTAAAGATAGAATATGATATTTAATTCAAAGACTTATAAAAAGATCTCAAGTAACTATTAATAAATTAAGAAAAAATTAAACCAAAGAGCATTACTTAGAGAAAAAAAGAAATATTTAAGAATGATAAGAGTTATTCACTGAAAAGATATAATAACTATATTTGTTATCATTAAAAAATGAAGAAAATAAAAAAAATTTAAAAATCTCTCTCAGGAAATGACAGCTCAAACAAAGAAAAAAACAAAAGTAAGGATGTAGAAGATTTAAACAAGGTTAATGTATTTACCTTGCTGACATTTAGAGAATACTGTACAAAAAATTTCAAAGGATTGAAATCTCACAGTATATGTTTTCTGACTATTCTGGAATTACATTTTAATTCAATAACAAAAACATAACTAGAAAATACCCAAAATAATTAGAAATTGAGCACTAAAGTTCCAAGCTCATAGAAGAGAGGGAGGGAGGGAGGGAGGGAGGGAGGGAGGGAGGGAGGGAGGAAAGGTAATGACAGAAAAGAAATGACAAAAAGCAAGAAAGCAAGCAAGCAAGCAAGAAAGCACAATGGAAATTTAAAATCAGTGTATCTTGAGTAAAACAATAATGAATATATGCTATATCAAAACTTATCAGCTAGCCAAACCTGCTTAAAAGAAACTGTACAGCCTTAAATGCACATTTGAAAAGAAGCTAGAAATCAATGATCTAAGTATCTATTTCAATAAGCTAGAAAGAAAAAAGCAAGTCAAAACCAGAGAAGTACAAATGCTCAATACAGAAATAAAAAGGGATACTATTAGATTTCTGAGAAATTTGAAAGATATTAAGACATCATTAATGACTTAATGCCAATAAATGTGAAAAGTAGATGACAAAGATGAACATAGAAAATTGATACAAAAAAACCCAGAAAATCCAAATAGACCTATTTCTATTAAATAAAATACATAGTTTAAAACTTTCACACTAGTAACTTTTAGGCCCCCATGGTTTCACCAGTGAATTCTTCTGAGCATAGAAGGAAGAAATAATACCAATCTTCACAAACTCTTCTAGAGCATTTTTCTCTTTATGAGACCAACATAAACAGGACACCAAAATCAAAGCAGGATGTTATAAATAGAAAAATTATAGGCCAGTTTCTCTAAAGAACATAGGTGTAAAAACCCTAACACACACACACACACAATAGCAAACAAAATCCAGTGGTATTTAAAAAGGGTAATACATGACAACCAAGTTGGGCTTATATTAGGAATGCTAGGTAATTTTAACCTAGCATTGAAAATAATCAGTGTAGCTCAACCCATTAACAGAATAAAAATAAAAATCATAGGAGTATCTTAAAAACTACAAATTTTATTATGTCAACACTATCCATTAGTATTATAAGTAAACACAGCAAGGTTGCTAGGTATGAAGTCACTAAACAAAGTTCAACTGTCTTTCTAAATACTAGCAAAAAAGTAGAAAATGGAATTTAATAAATCATTCTAATTAAAATAATATCAAGATTACCACATACCTAGGAATAAATTTGCTGAAGGATGCAAAAGTCCTCTAAACTGAATGTAAACTACAAAACATTGAGAGAAAATTATAAAGCCCTAAGTATGAAGGGACATGCCATGGCCATGGATTGACAGGCTCAGCATTGTTAAGATGTCAATTATCTGCAAATTATCTCTAGTTTCAATGCAACACCCACCAAAATCCAAACAGGATTTTCAGTCTGGGTATGTGTTTGTGTGTTTATAAGTAAGCGGATATTCAAAAAGTGATTCTAAAAATATATGAAAATACAAAAGGCCAATATGGAAGAGGAGGAGGTTATAGAAGATGAGGAGCTTTGGAGAAGATCATGTCATCTTAAAAAATTAGAGTAATTAAAACTATGTGGTATTGACACAAAGAAAGACAAATAGATGAATGGAAAAGTAAAGTCCAAAAACACTGACATTATGAAGTACATGTGAAAAGGAGAAACACCTTGGGAAAAAAATTCCATGTACAAACATTTCACTCAAAACTTTAAAATATTTTCTGACCAATCGTATCAATTACAACAGTTAGTAGTATTTCAGTTAAATTCTCTCATGGACTACATAAAATAGCTTTCAAAACAACTAGCAAAACTTCTAGAAAAATTTTATCTCTTACCTCCCCAAAAGCTCCTCGACCAATCACCTTTAATATTTCAAAGTCTTCTCTATGTAATCGCATCTGTTTCACTTTAGAAGTAAATGGTTTAGCTGAAACAAAAGAGCAATATCAATTACTTTCTTCTTAAAGATATGTGATTCAAATTAAATATAAATAATGGTATTTTTACTGATACAATAAAATGTAAGTTATGATTAGGAATTAAGCCAAAATATTTAAATATTTCATCATACCATATTGAAAAGAAAGAGATCAATTTCCATAATAAAACAATATATTTCTTTTATTTCTTACATAGGAAATGCATTTTTTAGTGAGAAATATATTTTTAAATACCAAATAACATAAGCAATAATGCAAAGGAGCAAGGATGCAAAAATGAGACCAGTTTATTCTCATATTAAACATTCTATGTATTTTAATTATCAATGTTAGACATGTATCTAAACATGAAGATACTAGAAGTAAAAGCATATTTCATGCCAAGAGAGGTTCAGCAATTCCTGACAAGTAAATTAATATTTTCTTCATATTCATCCATTGAGTTACTCTTGTAATATGCCATTAGCAAAAGTCTACATTGTACTAAGCATTGCAGCAATCAATGGAGTTAAAAAGAAAAGCTACCATGTGATGCGTTCCTTCAAGAAGCTTTCAATCTCCAGGAAGGACAGACAGGGATACACTTACACACAATGCAGCAATGTAACAAAGATCGCTGCAAGATAGAGGATGGAAACTGATTCTCCTAGGTGAAGGAATGCTTCTCAGAGGGGTGACACTGGAACTGCACCTTTAATGCTACGTATGATTTGCTACTTTGCTGGGCTTAGTACTGCAGACATTCCAGGCAGAAGGAGAAATAAAAGCAAAGGAAGAGAGGCAAGAAAGTGAACTCAGACTTAAAATGGTAAATAATACACTGTTATAGAATTATGAAACAAAATGTGAAGAAATATGAGTTAGAAAATGTGAAATTAAAAGGCATTCAAGGAGGGAAGCGGCTGTGGCTCAATCAGTAGGGCTCCCGTTTACCATATGGGAGGCCCCGGGTTCGGTTCCGGGGCCTCCTGGTGAAGGCAAGCCCGCCCGCATGGCGTGGTTGGCTGAAGCAGCAAGGGGGGGATAAATGAATAAATAAATAAAATCTTTAAAAAAAAAAAAAGGGAAGCGGCTGTGGCTCAATCAGTGGGGCTCCCGTTTGCCATGTGGGAGGCCCCGGGTTCGGTTCCCGAGGCCTCCTGGTGAAGGCAGGCCCGCCCGCACGGCGTGGTTGGCTGACCCAGCGAGCACAGGCAGCAAGGGGGGGATGAATGGGTAAATAAATAAAATCTTTAAAAAAAAAAAAAAAAGGCATTCAAGGAATTTAGATATTATCCTATTAAAAATAAGGACGAACATTATGCATGATTGTTTTGTAAATTCAAAACTTCTCTAAAAAAATTTTTTTAATATTTAAAAAAATAAGGAATAAATTGACATTGTTAAGCAGGAATATAACTGCTTAAAATATTACGTAGGAGACCTCCAGTCAACACTCCAGGGTTCTGTTACCTAACCAGAATCTTAAATCAACTGGCAAAAATGGGCATAGCCATCATCTTCAGACCTCCAGAAAACAGTCTGAGGGTTACAGAGACTAGACAAGCAATGAATGAAAACAACAACAACAACAACAAACAAACAAACAAAAAAAAAAACCAGCTTAAAACAGTAGAGAAGCTGTGGCACCCTGGATGGCCCTTCTGCCACCTCTTCTCCAACGTGATGCAGAGCCAGCCACAGTCTCACTGTATACCCCTGGACCTGTTCCAGAAGGAGCAGAGTAAACACTATGCGCATACTGGGGTATCTGTCTGCCAGTGCCCATTTATCTGGGGGCAACCTGAAAGGTTGAACCAGGAGACTCCTCTCTGGCTCCCTTCCCAGAACTTGACCTGCAGGCAGCTTGTAGAAAACAAAAGCAAGCTTTAGTTTGCTTGAGGATGAGGGGGAGGGGAGGGGGAGTGAAGGGGAGGGGAGGGGGAGTGAAGGGGA
>JAKSZT010054154.1:572530-602575 GCA_026826555.1 Tolypeutes matacus | reverse complement strand
AGGGGGAGTGAAGGGGAGGGGAGGGGGAGTGAAGGGGAGGGGAGGGGAGAGGGGGGAAAAAAGAAGAGAAAAAGAGAAAAGGAATTGAAGCAATATTGAACAAAGAAGTAACAGCTTCAATACATACAACAGAGCATTTGGAGGAGGGAGTGTGTGGGTGGACAGAATTTATTTCAAAGGAAGTAGAGGGGATATTCAAAGGCCTGTAAAGGGGGGAGTTCCTAAGGTCATGAGCTTATGCCCAGGACAGGATGCATGCTAAGAAAAGGCAGAGGGGCCTAATGCCTTCTCCTTGGGCTGATATTCCTGGTAGGAAGGCTAAATGCTGAAGGAGAGCACCAACCCACACAGACAATTTGCAAAGACTGTGAAATGCATATATACATATATTGCCCTGGACTATTTTTGTTAGATCCTTGCACTCAAGGAAATCTCTGTCATATAACTGTCTAAAAACTAACTTAAGCAACAAATAGCTCAGGGACTAAATTCCTGAGTTAAACCATCAAAATATTAAAATGTTCAACATGCAACAAAGACAAACAAGAAAATGAAAAATGAAATGATGGCTCATCCAAATAACAAGATAAACCTTCAGGAACCATAACAATCTTGATATATGCTCAAAGAGCTAAAGGAAATGGGGAGGAAGAACTAAGGATATCAGGAAAACAATAAATGAATAAAGTGAGAAACTCTACAAAGGGAGAGAAATTATAAAAAGGAACCAAACAGATATACTGGAGACAAAGACACAATAACAAATAGAAAATTCCTTAGCAGATTTCAACAGCAGGTTGGAACTGGCAGAAGAAAGAGTCAGGGAGCTCAAAGATAAGAAAATTGAAAATATTTAGGCTATAGATCAGAAAGAAAAAAGAATAAGGAAAGTGACTTGTGAGGCTTGTGAGGCATTAAGAATACCAATATATGCATTATGAGAGTACCAGAAGAAGGAGAAAGGAAAAACAGAAGGAATATTTTTTAAATGATGGCACAAACCACAAATTTAACACAAGGCATGGACATGCACATTCAAGATGCCCAAATCCCACACAGAATAATCTCAAAAAAGAACACCACCCAAGCACACAATGCCAAAATGAGGAATGCCAAGGACAAGGAGAGAGTTCTGAAAGCTCAGAGAGAAAAGAAAGTGTTATGTAGAAGAGAGCCCAAATTTCTCATCGGAAACCATGGAGGCAAGAAGGCATTTGGACAAAATATTTAAAATGCTGAGAGAAAACAATTGCCAATGAAGAATTGTATATCCATGGAGAGCATTTTTCAATGAGTGAGAGATTAAGACATTCCAAGATGAAAGCTGAGGGAGTTCATGACCCTATACCTCCTCTACAAGCAATGTTAAAGGGAGTTCTTCAGACTGAAGAGAAAGCACGCTGGACAGTATGTAGAAGTGGCAGAAAGACATAAAGACCTCCAGTAAAGGTAACCATATGGATACTTATAAATGACAGTATTAGTATATTGTATTTTTAGGTAGTTAACTCCACTTTTTACTTCTTACAGGTTCTGAACGGCAACTGCATAAAAGACATGATAAATATATGTTTTCAAACTTACAATGTACAAATTATAACAAGTACAACAAAAAGGTGGGGTGATGGATGGGTACAAGAAGGGCATTTGTTTATTCTATCTTAGTTAGGTTGGTATCAAAGCAAAATTGACTGTTATAAATTTAGGATGCTAAATTTAAGCTCCACTGAAAACACAGAAAATATGTGAAAATATGTAAAGAAAGAAATGCGAAAGGAGTCAAAATGGTACAATGTTGTACAAATGGTAAATATAAAAAATCAAATAAATATGAAAAGTAGCCATTAACAGAAAATTGAAAGACAAAAAAGGTAAAAGACTTACAAAAACCATACAGCAAAATGGCAAAAGACAGTCCAGCACTATAAGTAGTTACTTTAAAGGTAAATGGATTAAACTCTCTAGTTAAAAGGTAGAGATGGGCAAAATGGATAAAAAACATGGCCCAATTATATGCTGTTTACAACAGACTCTAAATTCAAAGACACAAGTATCTTGAAAGTGAAAGGATGGAAAAAAACATACCATGCAAATAGTAAATATTCACTAAAAGAGCTAAAGAAGCTATAATAATATCAGATAAAATAGACTTTAAGTAATAAACTTACCAATGACAAAGAAGTTCACTGAAAACTGATAAAGGGGTCAATTCAATAAGACGACTGTAACAATTATAAATATACATGCACCTAATGGTAGAAGGTCAGTATATACGAAGGAAATATTGATAAATTTGAAAGGAAAAATAAATGGCTCTAAATTAATAGGAGCATTCAGTACACCATTTTCAATAATGTATGGAATATCTAGACAGATGATCAATAAGGGGAAAAATACTTGAATGATAGTCTAAACCAACTAGGCCTAATAGACATATATACAACACTTCACTCAAAAGCAGATGAATAAACATTCTTCTCCAGTGCACATGGGTCATTCTCCAGGATAGACTATATGATGAGTCACAAAACAAATCTCAATAAATTAAAAAATATAGAAATCATAGAATTTGTCTTCTCTAATACAAATAAAGCTAGAAATAGGAAATTCACAATTATGTGGAAATTAAACATGCACTCTTAAACAATCAATTGCTAAAAGAAGAAATTACAGAGGAAATTAAGAAATACCTTGAGAGAAATGAACACATGAACACAACATTCCAAAACTTATGGGATGCAGAAAAGGCAGAACTGATAGGGAAATTTATAGATCCAAAGGCTAACATTAAAAAAGAAGAGAGATCTCAAATAGGAGACCAAACCTTATAACTAGACGATTAGAAAAAAGAAGAGCAAACTAAACCCAAAGTGGAAGAAGAAGAAACAAAAATCAGGAAAAGCCCATAGCTAATATACTCAATGTGTCCCAAAATACATGAAGCAAACACTGGCAAAACTGAGGGGAGAAAAAGACTCCTCTATAATAATAGTGGGGGACCTCAATATAATAAAGGATCAATAAAGAAACAGAGATCCAGAATAATACAATAAAGGAACTAGACCTAACAGATACAGAACACAGCACCCCAAAACAGCAAGATATATATTCTTAAGTGCTCATGGATCCTTCTCTAGGACAGACCCACATGTTAGGTCATAGAAAAAATTCTCAAAGAATTTAGAAAGATCAAGATTATACAAAGCACTTTCTCTGACCACAGCAGGATTAAGCTGGAAATCAATGAAGAGCAGAGAACTGGAAAATTCACAAATATATGTAAATTAAATAAGACACTCCTAAACAATCAGTGGGCCAATGAAGAAACTGCAAGAGAAATCAGTAAGTATCTGGAAAGGAATGAAAATGAGAACACAATACATGCAGCGAAGGAAGTACAGACAGGGAAATCTATAGCCCTCAATGCTTATATTAAAGAAGAAGAAAGAGCTAAAAATCAAAGCCCTAAATGCATACTTGGAGAAACTAGAAAAAGAAAGCAAACAAATCCCAAATCAAGCAGAGAAGATGCAAATAGAATTGGAAACAAGAGAGGAGACATCACCACTGACCCCACAGAAATAAAAAGGACCATAAGAGGATACTATGAACTGTTTATCAACAAATTAGACAACTTAGATGAAATGGATAAATTCCTAGAAACTCACCAACAACCTAAACTAACTCTAGAAGAAACAGAAGACCTCAACCGACCAATCACAAGTAAAGCCATTCAAACAGTCATCAAAACCCTCCCAACAAAGAATGAGCCCAGGTGAATTTCACCAAGCATTCCAAAAAGAACGAATACCAATCCTGCTCAAACTCTTCCCAAAATACTGAGGAGGAAGGAACATTACTTAACACACTCTATGAAGCCAAAATCACCCTAGGACCAAAGCCAGATAAAGATGCTACAAGGAAAGAAAATCAGAGACCAATCTCTTTAATGAATTTAGATGCAAAAATCCTCAACAAAATATTGGCAAACAGAATCCAACAACACATTAAATGAATTATACACCATGATCAAGTGGTTTTTATCCCAAGTATGCAAATGTAGTTCAACACAAGAAAATCAATTAATGTAAGATACCACATTAACAAAGCGAAGGAGAAAAATCACATGCTCATTTCTATTGATGTAGAAAAGACATTCGACAAAACCTAGCATCCTTTCTTGATAAAAACATTTCAAAAGATAAGAATAGAGGGAAATTTCCTCACTATGATAAAGAGCATATGTGAAAAACCCACAGCTAACATCATACTCAATGGTGAAAGACTGATAGCTTTCCCTTTAAGGTCCAGAACAAGACAAGGATGCCAATTATCATCACTCTTATTCAACATTGTGTTAGAAGTTCTTGCTTCTAGTTTTTAGGCAAGAAAAAGAAATAAAGGGCATCCAAATTGGAAAAAAAACAAAAACTTTCATTATTTGCAGATGACATGATCCTATATACGGAAAGTCTCAAAAATGTACAACAAAGCTACTAGAACTAATAAACGAGTTCAGCGAAGTGGTGAGATATAAGATCAACATGCAAAAATCAGTAGTGTTTCTATACACCAGTAATAAGCAAGCTCAGAATGAAATCAAGGAAAAGATTCCATTTACAATAGCAACTAAAAGAACCAAATATCTAGGAATAAATTTAACCAAGTATGTAAATGATTTGCACACAGAAAACCATGCAACATTGCTTAAAAAAATCAAAGCAGACCTAAATAAATGGAAGGTCATTCCATATTCATGGACTCGAAGACTAAATATTAAGATATCAATTCTACCCAAATTGATTTACAGATGCAACACAATCCTAAGTCAAAATTCCTTTTTCACAGAAATGGAAAAGCCAATTATGAAATTTATTTGAAAGGGTAAAGGGCCCCAAATAGCCAAAAAAAATGTTTTGAAAAAGAAGTTGGAGGACTCACTGTACCTGACTTTAAAGCACACTACAAAGCTACAGTGGTCAAAACAGCATGGTACTGGCACAAGGATAGACTTATTGACCAATGGAATCTAATTGAGAGCTTAGAAATCAGAACTGAGAAACCAGAAATTGAATTGAAATTCACACATCTTCAGTCAACTGATAGTTGACAAAGATGCTAAGTCCATTCAACTGGGACAAAAGAATATCTTCAACAAATGGTGCTGGAAGAACTAGATATCCATACCCAAAAGAATAAAATAGGACCCTTTTCGTACACCCTTTACAAAAATCAAGTCAAGATGGATCAGAGACCTAAATATAAGAACCAGGACCATAAAACTCCTGGAAGAAAATCTTCAAGATCTTGTGGTAGGCAACAGTTTCATAAACTACACCCAAATCATAAGCAACAAATGAAAAATTAGATAAATGAGATCTCCTCAAAATTAAAACCTTTTGTTCTTCAAAGGAGTTTGTCAAGAAAGTAAAAAGGCAGCTTACTCCATGGGAGAAGGTATTTGGAAACCATATGTCTGATAAGGGCCTAATAGCCAGCATACATAAAGAGATTCTACAAGTCAACAATAAAAAGACAACCCAATTAAAAAATGGGCAAAGGATTTGAACAGATATTTTTCCAAAGAGGAAATACAAATAAATTGCTAAAGAGCACATGAAAAGATGCTCAAAATCACTAGCTATTAGAGAAATGCAAATCAAAGCCACAATATTTCACATCTACTAGACTGGCCACCTTAAAAAAAAAAAAAAACAGAAAACCACAAGTTTTGGAGGGGATATGGAGAAATAGGCCCACATTCACTGCTAGTGGGAATGTAGACTGGTGCAGCCACTGTGATAAGACACTGTGGCAGTTCCTCTGGAAGTTAAACATAGAATTGTCATTTAAGCCAGCAATCCCACTACTAGATATATGCCCAGAAGAACTGAAAGCAGGGACATGAACAGATATATGCACACCAGTGTTCATAGCCGCACTATTCACAATTGCTCAAAGATGGAAGCAACCCAAATACCCATCAACAAATGAATGGATAAACAAAATATGGTATATACATATTCAGCTGTAAGAAGGAATGAAATACTGGTGCATGTGACAATATGGATGGGCCTCGAGGACCTTATGTTGAGTGAGATAAACCAGGGACAGAAGGACAAATATTGTATGACCTCACTAATATAAACTAATTATAATAACCAAACTCATAGACATAGAATCTAGAAGATAGGTTACAGGAGCTAGAACATGGGTAGAGAATGGAGAACTGATATTTAATCTGTGCAGAATTTATTAGGTTGATTGCAGTGGTTTAGGACTGGAGAGAGGTGATAGTAGTGTGAAACTGTAAATGTAGATGGCAGCACTGAGGTATGTGTGTGAGTGTGGTGAAAGAGGTAGATTTTGGATCATATATGTTACTAGAAGGAAAGTTAGAGGATAAAAAATGGGATTGTATAACACAGTGAACCCTATGGTGGGAGAGTATTAGGATGGAGGCCTGCACAGTAGTTACCAAAATATTAAATTTCCCTACTGGTCTATTCCTACTACTTTCTCAAATCAGATGGACAGAAGCTCTGGAATATATAAGCCTTGCCTAATTAGGAAAATAAGTTAATAAGCCAAGACCTCGATCTCAATTCTTACAATTATGAACTTTATTCCTACAATAATGAAACTAATTATAATTAATGCCTAAGAGCTGCCTCCTGAAAACCTCCTTGTTACTCAAATGTAGCCTCTCTCTAAGCCAAATGATACAAATAAACTCACTACTTTCCTCCCAAGGTAGAATATGACTCCCAGGGATGAGCCTCCCTGGCACTGAAGGATTATTACCAAGAATTAACCAGCAATGCAGCTGAAGAAAGACCTTGATTAAAAAGAGGGAAATACAAAACAGAGTTTTTATGGCAAAGAGTTTTCAAAGTGAGTTGAGAGGTCATTCCAGAGATTAAAGTTATGCAGGTCTCTGCCAGATATCACAAATGGCCACAGTAAAAAAAGCCTCAAACAAAAGTACTCCTGAGGGCCCTAGGGAAGTCTGGTCACAATAGGCAAGTCACACAGCCACACGAAATCAACACCTCTTCAATGGGCTCTATCTGGGAATATATAAAAAGCTACTGCCCCAATATAACATAGTTATATTTAGGTATAAATTCCCTAATCATCTTTCTTCAACTTCTTTTATTTGAACCTATAATTTTCAATTTACTTATTAAGTATATTTCTCAGAGCCATAAAGCCTTCGGAATGTTCCTATGCTGGTGGAGCCCTGAAACCCAGCAGACATGTGGCCAACTCTTACTCTCCCAGTTCTTTGGGCATGCCCTGATCAACTAATAAAACAATGATGGTGGACCAGCCCCAACCCAAAAGGAAGGAGCATCTTCAACTCCAAGCAAAACAACTCCATTCCTCGGCCCGATAACATCTACATCCCTTCTCAGGCTGAAATAGTCATAGTGGACATCACCCAAATCCCACAAGACTGAGAAATGAACAAAAATAAGGGGGAAGTGTAACTGCTGACTAAAGCAGATTTAGTGTTATTGAAGTAGTTGTACCCAATTTTTAAAATAACAGAAAACTTAAATAGACATTTCTCCAAAGAAGATATACAAATGTCCAAAAGGCACATGCAAATGCTGAAGATCACTAGCCATTAGGGAAATGCAAATCAAAACCATGAGATATCATTTCACACATGAGATATACTTTCACAACAGTAGAATGGCTACTATTTTAAAAACAAAAAAATAAGTTCTTGAGTGGATTTAGAGAAATAGGAACACTCATTCATTGTTGGTGGCAATGTAAAATGGGGCAGCAACTATAGAAAATAGTTTAGTGGTTCCTCAGAAAGTTAAGTACAGAATTACTGTATAACCTGGCAATCCCACTTCTAGATATATACTCAAAAAAAATTTGAAAGCAGAGATTCAAACAGATACTTGCACACCAATGTTCATAATGGCATTTTTCACAATTTCCAATAAGTGGAATCAACCCAAGCATTTCCATCACTAGATGAATGGTTAAACAAAATGTGGTATGTACATACAATACAATGTCATTTATTCATAAAAAGGAATGAAGTTCTGACATACATGTCAACATGGATGAGCCTTGAAGACATCATGTTCAATGAAATATGCCAATAAAAAAGGGACAAATATTGTATAATCTTGCTGATGTTAAATAATAAGAATAAGGAAATTCACAGAATCAGAAACTGAAATATGTATTACCAGGGGCCTGAGTCAGGCTAGGGTTTGGGAAGTTAATACTTAATTGGTACAGAGCTTCTGTTTAAGATGATGGAAAAGTTTTGCTAATGGATAGTGATGATGGTAGCACAACATTTTGAATGTAATTAATACCACTGAATTATATATTTTAATGTAGTTAAAAGAGGAAATTTTATGTTTTATATATGTTACTAGATTAAAAATTAAAAATAAAAAACAACAGCATAAGACTGTACAACACAAACATTGGACCCTAACGTAAACCACAGACTACAGTTAATAGTATAATTTAATAATATGGTTTCATCAATTGTAACAAAGTTACCACACTAATGCAAAGTGTTAATTGTAGGGAGAACTACGTGTGTGAGGGATATATGGGTACTACAGAGTTCAGCATGATTTCAGTAAGCCTACAACTTCTCTATCATAAATAAATATCAACCAACCAACAATTGTATGTAGAGGCATTCAACTCATACAACTTAAAACTTAAGTTCACACAAAAGCCTGAACATGAATGTTCATAGCAGCTTTATTCCCAATAGCAAAATCTGGAAATAATCCATATGGCCTGCAGCAGGTGAATGGTTAAACAAAATGTGATACATGCATACCATGGAATACTATTCAGCAACAAAAAGGAACAGACTACTGATTCATACAAAAACTTAGATGGACCTCAAGGGTCTTACGCTGAGTGAAAAAAGCCTACCTTAAAAGGTTACATACTGTATTATTCCATTTATATAAGGTTGTTGAAATAAAATTACAGAGATGAAGAACAGTGCATTAGTTGCCAAGTGGGGGAAGGAAGGGGGAATGGAAGTGGCTATGATGGACCCATATTGTTCTTGACCGTGATAGTGGTCAAACTAATCTACACATATGATAAAATTGCATAGAACTAAATACACACACTAACGAGTCCATACAAAATTAGTGAAATCTGAATAAGTTCAGTGGATTGTCTCAATGTCAAAGCAACTGGTTATGATATCGTACTATAGTTATGGCAACATAGTATCAGTGACGGATATACAGCATCTACACAGTCTTTCCAATAATTTGTGTGTAAATCTACAGGTCTCTCAAAATGAAAAGTTAAAAAAATAATGATTTATAATGCATTAAACAAAATCCATGAGACCCTACTGATGATAAACAAATGAACATAAACATACATAGGTATATACATACATAAATGGGAGAAAAAGGGAACATCCTTCTTACAGAATAACCAACTGTTAAATGTAGAAGTAATAAGAGAAAAGCCACCATTTTGCAATCATAATAGTAATAATTGATTCAGGCAAGACTCATCAATAGAATGCTAAACTTAAGTGGTAAAATGTGATAAAGAATAGAATATTTAGTCTCAAAATATCTCTCCACAGATGACTTATTAATTTAAAAGAGGGAAACTGTAACTACATAGAAGAGCAAACTTGCAGGCACGTAACAAGGTAATCAGCACAACATGATAATGGACAAAATGTATTTATATGCTTCCTGGTGTGGTACACTGAAGAACTGAAGACAGAACATCACTTATAACAACAAGTCTGACAAAGATTAACAACTAAATCTAATCTTATGTAAATAATCAAACTTCAGTTGAGGAACAATCTACAAAACAACTGGCCTGTTTAAATATATGAAAGAAAACTTGAGGAACTGCTCCAGATTAAAGGAGACTAAAGAGAAATGACAACTAAGTATAATGCAGAATCCTGGAATGGACCTTGTGTACAGAAAAAAAAATGTATAAAAGATATTATTTGGAAAACTGGTGATGTTTCAATATTGAATGTATATAAGATAATACAAGATCAATAATCAACTTGCTAAAAGTGTACTGTGGGGATATTTAAAAGCCTGTCCTTGTTCTGAGGGGATAGATGTCGAACCATGTACAGGGTTGTTGTGTCTGCAATTTATTCTCAGATGGAAGAGCAAAATAATAAAAAGTATATGTCCTTTTGAGTGGAGAGGAAAAGAGAGGCATGAGTGAGAAAGAGCACACAGTGCAAATGTGGCAAAATGTTAACAGGTAAATCTAGAAAGGTATATGGGAGTTTATTATATTACCCTTGAAACTTCTATATAACATAATTTTACAAAATAAAAGGTTTTAAGACAAGATTTCAATACTAAAATACATAAAAGTAAAAACATTTTATGTATAGTTAAGAGATCAAAATGAAAGAAAATATGTGAGGAATAAAACCAGTTTAGAACCAACAATACCTAAATTCAAACTTTCTGTTAAGCTAAAGTGGATACTATCAACTCATAATACTCACAGAAAATATATGTACAATTTCCTTGATGAAATCTCCCTCTAGCATTTTTCATCAGCTACACTGAGAACTAAATAAAATGAGTAAAGGGAGACCACATACTTAGAAATAACATCTAAATGTAGCTAAACCGAAGCCTTCAGTTTATACCACCGTTTCAAATCTTAAAGCTACTGTATTACATAAGAACTGATCTCACATACTAAAATGAAATAGAGGAGGAGAGAACAATAAAAAAGGGCTGTTCAAAATCAAAATATTTTAGAAACAGATTAAAACACAAGTTTGCTGGTGTGGGTTGATACATACAAGACCCATTTTGCAGGAAATTAACTCAAGAACTATAAGTGGGAGCCTAGCTATAACCCAAAATAACTACAACAATCTCCTCCTATACATAAAAGGAGCTGTGATTTCTACTGTTATCACAGGATCACAAAACAAACACATCATCAACCCGTAATTTAGTTCCTCCCAAGGCTGAATCAGAAGTCCAGAATAATGGTGCTGCAGACAGGATACTACATGCAATTATACCTACTGATTAATCTAATTTGTGGAAAAAATGACCAAGGAACAATAACTCTTTAAATGTCTGTAAAGTGGTATATAATCATCTTAATAGTATAAAGAAAATGAACAATAACAAAGCTACAGGTTATGCAAATTATTACTGAACACTCCCACAATATCTAGGATGATTTAAAAGATGCTCTAATACTGGAGCCTTTGGCCTGCCCATGTGCCAGCTGTGCCTGGAATCTCGGTGGAGCTGCAACTCCTATTCTACAGCTCAATGGAGTCACCCAAGTCACCTGGCGAGGAGATGATGACGGACAACGGCCATCCCAGGGAATGGAGAGAGTCTGCAGCTGCAGGCAGGATAATCCCATCCATCTTATCCATGGGATATAAGCCCCCTCTCACTTGGAGGTGGAGTGGACATCACCATCCCAGACTCCTCAGGACTGGGGAAGCTATGGACTAGAGTGGACTTACTGGTATTCCGTTGTAGACATATTGTGATTCAAGCAATGGTAGATATTACAATATTGACGTGGAGCCAGTGGCCACTGGACACTTTTGGGGCAGGGAGAGGGAAAAGCAGTTGTAATACAGGGGCTTTTTCAGGACTTGGGAATTATCCTGAGTGACATTACGATGACAGATATAGGCCATTACATCAGCATATAACATGCAGAACTGTGTGGGAGAGAGTGGGGTCTACAATGTGAACTATGGCCCATGCTTAGTGGCGAAGCCCTAGGATGTGTGTATCCATTGCAGGTGATGAGCCACACTAATGAAAGATGTTTATGTGGGAGGTTATGGGAGGTTTGGGAGGTGGGGAACATGGGAATCCCTGTAATTTTTGTGTAACATTTATGAAATCTAAGCATCTTTTAAAATATAAAATAAATAAATAAACAAAAAAAAGATGCTCTAATATATTATTATAGTTAAGAGTTCAGAAATTCAGTGAAATTATGAAACAGAAATAGAAGATTCATATTTTCAATTACTTTAATATTTCTTATTTGTATACTGCATTTGAAAAAAATGATTATACATTGAAATTATTGTCAAAAGTTCAATAGCAGTATTTAACAAAATGCATTATACAAAGATATGTAAGAAAAAAATCGGGGGGGGGCGGATGTGACTCAAATGGTTGGGCGTCCGTCTCCCATATGGAGGGACCTGGGTTCGATCCCCAGGATCTCCTGGAAAAAAAAAAAAAAAAAATCATTTCAGGCACTCAATGTGATTAAAATAATTTTGGATATATAAAACAAATTGCAAAAAAAAGTTATAATCATTAGCATAATTGAAAGAGATTTCAGAAATACTATACTCCTCCTCCTCCTTTTTATAAGCTCCTTGGAGTCAAGAAAAGCACTGTCATAACACTAGCTAAATAAAAGCTTAAGGAACAAACACCTCAGATTATAAATTCCAGTGACAACACATTAAAATATCAAAATGTCCAGGTTTCAACAGAAGATGACAAAACATACAAAGAAACACTAAGTGATGGCCCAGACAAGGAGATTAAAGCATTAGAAACCATCAATGAGGAGGACCAAACTAGGAACATACCAGACAAAGAATTTTAAAATGGTCCTAAATATTCTCAAAGAGTGAAAGGAAAACATGGACAAAGAACTAAAGAAAATCAGGAAAACAGATGAAAACAGAGTGTATCAATAAACAGATGGAAACTATGAAAAAGAACAAAAGAGAGCTGAAGATCACAGTAACAGAAATTAAAAATTCCCTAGAAGAGTTCAACAGCAGGCAGAAGAAAGAATCCATGAACTTGAAGATAAGACAATTGAAATCATCCAGTCTGAGGAGTGGAAGAAAGAATGGAAAAAAGTGAACAGAGCCTGAGGAACCTGTGGACACCATCAGGTGTACCAATATCTGCGTTATAGGAGTCCCAGAAAGAGAGGAAAAAGAGAAAGGGGCAGAGAATATCCAAAGAAATAATGGCTGAAACTTGCCAAATTTAATGAAAGACATGAATATAACACATCCAAAATGCTCAACGAGCTCCGAAGAGGATAAACCTAAGTAGACCCACTCCACAGCATATTACAATCAAACTGTCAAATGCCAGAGAAAAAGAGAATTCTAAAAGTCACAAGAAAAAAGCAATATGTCACATACAAGGGATCCTCAATAAGATTGAGTGTCCATGTCTCACTGGAAACCACGGAGAAGAAAGCAGTGAGAGAACATATTTAAAGTGCTGAAAGCAAAAAATTGCCAACCAAGAATTCTCATTCAGCAAAACTGTCTTTCAAAAATGAGGGACAAAATAAGACATTCCCAGATTTTTTTAAAAAAAAATTTTAAAGCTGAGGGAGTTCGTCATTACTGGACCAGTTCCACAAGAGAAGATAAAGGGAGTTCTTCAGTTGTAGGGATAGGACACTAGACAATAATTAGAAACCACATGAAGAAATAAAGATCTCCAGTAAAGAAAATGACAGGGGTAAATATAAATGCCAAAACTCTTGTATTTTGGGTTTGTAACCCCACTTTTTACTTCCTACAGGACCTAAATAACAAATGCATAAAATGTCATGATCAATTAGTGATTTTAGACTCAATTTATAAACATGTAATAGGAACAAGAATTCCATAAAAGTGAGGGGATGAAGAGGTAGAAGAATATATTTTATAAACACTATTGAAGTTTAGTTAGTATCAAAGCAAATGAGATTGGTTACAGATTTAGGATGTTAAGTTTAAACCCCATGGTAACTACAAAGAAAATATTGGAGAATATGCAAGCTCACAGAGACAGAAGTTATACAGTACTGACTGCCAGGGGCTGGGGGTCAGGGGGATGGAGAGTTCATGCACAATGAGAACAGGGTTTCTGTTTGGGGAGATGGGAAAGTTTTAGTAATGCAGAGTAGTGAGAGCACTGCGACATAGTGAGTATGATTGACACCACTGAATGGTATGCTTAGGTGAGAGTGGTCGAGAAAGGATGTTTATGCTGTACGTATGAGGAGGGAGGGAGGGAGGAGGGGCAGCTAAAGAGACAATGGCAATTAAAGGTAATACATGATCCTGGACAGGATCTAACAAGGAGAAGACAAGGCTTAAAAGAACATTATTGGGACATATGAAAAATTTGGAATATAGACTGTAAGCTTTATATCAACGTTATTGAACTTGATAACTGTACGTATGTGTAGACACATACGTGAATATCCTTGTTCTAAGGAAATATATGTGGCAGTATTAAGTTTTCAAGGAACAGGATATATACAACCTACACTCAAGTGTTCAGAAAATGGATTAATAGATGGATAAATAGATGGGTTGACAGAGGGATGGATGGATAGAATGATACAGCAAATGTGGCAAAATGTTAAAATTGGTAGATCTGGGTATCTGAGGGGCTGGGGTTATGTTGGAGTTTTCTGTATAGAATTTGTATTATTTTTTTAACTATTCTGTAAATTGGAAAATATTTCAAAATAAAAGGTTTAAAATTTAAAAAAAAAGAAATGCAAAGTACAGTCACTGACATTTACTATGTGATGTTAACCTAACATGAGCATATAAAATACAAGAATCAACTTTTAAGATACCAATTTACTTCTTAATATGATTTTTAAGTACTCAACCCTTATTTTAGGGGAAAAAAATCACTCTGGAGCAGCAACTCAAAAACCAAGAGCAAGGTTAGTGGGGAGTAATGGAACTCTTCAAGAAAATGGTATAAGGCAATGAATCTGTCCCCAGAAAAAGCATGCATGCTTTTGAAAATATAATGTAAAAAGGATTATTAGATACTTAAGAAACTTAAGAAAGACCATTCTAAAGGGCACTAAGAATACAGTATACATTTTTTTAAAGATTTATTTTATTTCATTTATCCACCCCCCTTGCCGCTTGCACTCGCTGTCTGCTCTCTGTGTCCATTCGCTGCGCGTTCTTCTGTGTCTGCTTGTCTTCTCATCTTCTCTTTTAGGAGGCACCGGGAATCGATCCTGGGACCTTCCAACATAGGAGAGAGGCACTCAATCGCTTGAGCCACCTAAGCTCCCTGGTTTGTTGTGTCTCTCATTGTCTTTTTCCTCTGTCTCTCTTTTGTTGCATCTTCTTGCTGCGCCAGCTCTCTGTGCTGGCCAGCTCTCCACACAGGCCCGCTTGCCTTCACCAGGAGGCTCCAGGAGTTGAACACAGGACCTCCCTTATGGTAGACAGGAGCCCAATCGCCTGAGCCACATCCGCTTCCCTACAGTATGCATTTTAATACTTAATATTAAGAGTAAATTTAAACAAAATTATATGCCATTATAGAAAATATAGCCTGGTAAAAATCAGTCTTTTTAAGCCATAAGATATTCTAAGAACGTCATTTTCCAAAGTCCTTGCATCAGTGAAACTACTTCCTACAATACATTTAAAAGAACTACTTAGGACACAGTTTTCTAAATATACTGCACAGATTTAAAAACATGACTCACCTGAATATTAGTGGAACCCCTTCTCATTACTTCAATAAACTTGTAACGTTAATCACAAACTGTGAATCAGGGAAATAGAGTAGCTATTTTATTCTACAGATATTTAGTGATTTTTATTAACTCACTATCTAATACAGCAAAGCTAAAGAAGGGTTTAATTTACATTAATATAAAGATTAAAAGTGCAAGCTTGGCACCAGACACCCCTGAGAAATTAGTCTTAACTACCCTTTATACTAACTGAAAAACCTTGAAAAGTTATTTAAACTCAAAAATGCCTTCTGAATAGGCATTTATATCTCATAACCCTCACAGGGTCAAGAGGATTAAATGAAGTAACTGATGCAAAGTAATAAGTAAAGTGCCTGGAACATAGGATTCAAAACTATTAGCTGCCACTTATTATCTATTTGATCTTTACTTCTCTGGACCCCGGTTTCTCTTTCTGTCTGAAACTAGAAATACTAAAATACATAGTTTCGAGAATAAAATAACATTTTTACACTGAAGTACTTTCTTGTAAAGATCTCAAAACATGTATTTTTAAAAATCTCACGATTCAGAAGTCCTTTGAGCTCTAAGACTTAAAAGAATTCTGGGGACAACAAACTGCCTAAGTAATATCTCAACAATAATGACATCTTTTAAATGGAAAAAGACAAAAACCTTCCTCATGAATTCAGGGGAATAGGACCGTTTTGTTCACTACTATAAACCCAGCACCTAACACATGATTGTTACTTTGTAAATCACTTTAAAATAAATGGCTATCAGGGTGTATTAGCCAAATGGGTGCCAATGCAAAGTACCAGAAATCTGTTGGCTTTTATAAAGGGTATTTATTTGGGGGTAAAAGCTGACAGCTACAAGGCCCTAAAGAGTGCAGCTCAAGGCTGCTTTCTCACCAAAGTCAGTTGCCACATGCTGAAGCACGATGGTCGCTGATCTCTGCCTGGTCTCTCCTTCTTTGGCTTCCTCGTCCTCGTAAGGCTCTGTGGGCCCAGCTTCTTCTGATCTCAGCTGTAGGCTGGCACAGGGCTTGCCTCTCAGGGCTTCCTCTCTCTCTTGGCATAGGGCTCGTGTGTTTCCCGGCTTTCTATATCAGATGCTTAGCTGCAAACTCTCAGGAGAATGGCTCATCTCTCTCTGGGGCCCCAGGATCAAAAATGACAGAGCTCTCTCTCTTCCCGTATGTCATCCTGAGTGAGTGTCCGTTTATACAGGCCCACCAAGGAGGTGGGGAACTCTACCTGAGTCATGCCCTAATGACGTGGTCAAATCAAAAGCCCTAAGTTGATTTTATCAAATAAACTTAAACCCTTTGAATTTAATACAATCAAAGAGTATCACACCCAGGGGAATAGATAAGTTTACAAACATAATCTTTCTCTTTTTGGGATTCACAAATAATCTCAAACTGCCACCGGGGTACCGTGAAAGTCAAGCTAGTTACCTTCTGTTATGGTTAAGTTCATATGTCAACTTGACTAGTCCATGGTGTCCAGCTGTTTGGTCAAGCAAGAACTGGCCCTATCGCTGTTATGAAGGTATCTCCTGGATTTAAATCATCACCAAGTTGATTCCATCCATGTCTGATTACATCTATAATCAACAAAGGAGGCTGCCTTCAGCAATGAGAAAAGTCTCACCCAGTCAGATGAAGGCCTTAAAGGAGAAGTGGGTGGTTCCAGCAGGCAGAAAGAAGAATTTCCATCTCTACTTCGGCCAGCCAGCATCTCCTGCGGAATTCATCGAAACCGTCACTGGAGTCCCCATTTGTGGCCGGCCCTGTGGAATTCAGATTTGCCAATCCCCAGAGCCGTGTGAGCCAATCAATCTCTTACTATTACTTACTTGTGTAAGTATTGTGTGTGCATGTGTGAGTGTCTCCTGTCAGTCCTGTTTCTCTGGAGAACCCTAATACAGCTTCCTGACAACTATTCTTCCTCACTAGCAGACCCCAGGTTTGGGGGTGACGGCAATGAGTTCTGCCCAGATGATGAATTCTATTTGGTACATGCCAGCCATAGCAGCCCCACTCCCTTTTCCATTGTTTGGCCTGGGCAAATGTGTGAAACCTGCTTTTGACCAACAACAGGCCCTCTATAGGGCCTGATAAAAAAGAAGACAAGGAGAAAGCCTTTTTCAACCACTCCCTTTCTTCCAACTAGAGATGATCTATGAAGGCAAGATTGCTGCATTTTACTTGAAGTGATAAAATATAGGAAGTTTGAGGAAAAAATTTGGCTGTATATTATAATCCCTCGAGTTATAACCACCAAAAAAAAAAAAAAAACTATATAAAGAGATAAGTTCAAAAAGTCAATCAGTAAACTAAAATGGAGTTATAAAAATATTCATATAATTCAAAAGAAGGCAGAAAAGAGAGGAATAAAAATCAGAGGTGAAAAACAGAAAATGAATAATAAAATACCCGACCTAAAATATAACCAATTACATTAAATGTAAATGGTCTAACCATACCAATTAAACAATATAGACTGTCAGACTAGATATAAAAACAAAACAAAAAAACACCTCAACTATATGCGCCCTATCAAAAATCCACTTGGAAGAATGATATAGATAGGCTAAAAATAAAAGGATAGAAAAAGATATATCATAAATCACCAACTGGAAAAAAAAAAAAAAAAAAAGACAAGGGTGACTATATCAACATAAGAAAAAACCTATTTCAGACCATGGAAATTACCAGAAATAGAGAGGGACATTATGAAATGACAAAGAGTCAATTCACCAAGACAAAACACTTCTCAGTGAATAGGTATGCACCAAACAAAAGAACTTCAAAATACATGAAGAATAATCTGTTAGAACTGAAAAGAAAAACAGACAAATCCTCAATTATACCTGGAAACTTCAAAATTACTCTCAGTGATGAACAGAGCAAGCAGAAAGAAAAAATCAACAAGAATATAAGAGATTTAGACACCATCAACCAAGATGACTTAATTGACATTTATAGAACCCTCCACAAAACAACATTAGTATATACATTCTTTTTAGCTGCACATGGGACTTTCACCAAGGTAGGCCATATTCTAGTCAGTCTCTCTCTCTCTCTCATACACACACACACAACTTAATAAATTGAAAACATTCAATGGATGTTCTCTGACCATTAAAGAATTAAACTAGAAATCAGTAACAGAAAGATACCTGGAAAATACCTCAAATATAAGAAAACTAAACAACATACACATTAAATAATTTGTGGGTTAAAAACGAAGTCTGAAGGGAAATTTGAAATTATGTTGAACTAAATTAAAATGAAAATGAAACATAAGATTTTGGAGATGCAGCTAAAACAATGGTTAGGGGGAAATTTATAACAGTAAAGGCTTATATTAGAAAACAAGTGAATTATCTTGTTTATCTATTTTTAAAAAAGAGAAAATTAACACAAAGCAATAGCAGAAGAAAGGAAATAAATATAGGAGTAAAAATCAATGAAAGTGAAGACAGAAAAACAATTTTTTAAAAAAATTAAAGCCAAAAACGGTTTTGTTTTTTTTTTTAATGGATTAATTAATAAATCTCTAGTCAGTTTGACCAAGAGAGAACACTAATTAACAAAATTAACAAGAGGAACAAAAAAGTGGATTTCATTACTGACCCCACAAATATTAAAAGAATAATAAGGGAAACTACAACCAACTCTATGCACATAAATTTGAGAAGATAGATTAAATGGATCAATTCCTCTAAAGACACAAACTATTAAGAAATAGGTAACTTAATAGTCCTATATCCACCAGAGAAATTGAATTTGTATTTAAACTTTCCAAAAAATAAATCTAAAAATAATAACAACAATAATAATTTAAAAATAAAAAAATAAATCTCCACGTCAGAAAGTTTCATTGGTGAATTTTACAAAACATTTAAGGAAGAATTAGTATCAATTTTATATACTCTCTACCAGAAAAAGAAGAAGAAAGGTTGACTCCAAAGGAATACCACAAGGGAACTGTATTTGATGTTGGAATTGTTCCATAAACTGTAATAATAGTTATAAGAATCTACTTATGTGGGAAGCGGCTGTGGCTCAATCAGTAGGGCTCCCGTTTACCATATGGGAGGCCCCGGGTTCGGTTCCCGGGACCTCCTGATGAAGGCAAGCCCGCCCGCACGGCGTGGTTAGCTGACCCAGCGAGCACAAGCAGCAAGGGGGGGATAAATGAATAAATAAATAAAATCTTTAAAAAAAAAAAAAAAAAAAAGAATCTACTTATGTGTTTAAATGCATACAACTATATACCATAAAGTTATTTAATTGCATGCATATTTAAAATAAATGTGTAACTTGTTTCACATGTACAAGGTACTGGGTTCAATTAATTTTATACATACACGTACGCACACACATATACACACCAAAATATGTAAGAACTGAAGAACAGAAAAGAAAACTTAATGGATGAGTGGGACAGTGACCACTTACTCAAAATAAAAGTTCTGAAGAGAGAGAGTTGGGCTAGAGGCAGCAGTAATTTCTTTCTTTCTCATGAGAAAGGGCACACGCCCAGGCTGATGGAAGTGGGCAAGTGTGGGCGCTCAGTGCGAGAACAAAGAACATGTGCTGACCCTGACACAATGTCCCCGTTCCCTCCCTCCCTGCCTCACCCATTTCCCCCTTAGCCAGGATAAGGGTTTAACACCCAGGATATATAAAAAGATGTTACAACTCAACAATAAAAAGGCAAACGACCCGATTAAAAAATGGGCAAAAGACTTGAATAGACATTTGTCCAAAGAAGAAACACAAATGGCAAAAAAATATATGAAAAAATGTTCAACATCAGTAATGATTAGGGAAATGTTAGGGAAATAAAAACCAAAACTACAATGAGATATCATTTCACACCCATCAGAGCGGACACTAATAAGACAGAAAACTACAAGTGTTGGAGAGGATGTGGAGAGACAGGAACACTTCTTCACTGTTGGTGGGAATGCAGAATGGTACAACCACTATGGAGGACTGTTTGGCAGTTCCTAAGGAAGTTGAATATAGACTTGCCACATGACCCTGCAATACCACTACTGGGTATATACCCAGAAGAACTGAGAGCAGTGACATGAGTCATCTGCACACCGATGTTCATAGCAGAGTTATTCATGATTGCCGAAAGTTGGAAGCAACCCAGGTGTCCATCAACCAATGAACGGATAAACAAAATGTGGTGTATTCACAGGATGTACTATTATGCAGCTGTAAGAAGAAATGAAGTCGTAAAGCATATGACAACATGGATGAACCTGGAGGACATTATTTTGGGTGAAACAAGCCAGACGCAAAAGGACAAATACAGTATGAATGCATTACTATGAACTAAATATATCGTGTAACATACTGTATGATTCCAGTTATACCAAAATGTAAATATAAATCAATTTATAGAGAGAAAAACAATTAATTGTGCAAGAATAGCCAGAATTGGGAGCTGTGGACAGCAGGGGAAACACAGAGAGATTGAGAGGTGATAGACTTTGTTTTTTGTTTATTATTATTATTGAAATAATGAAAATGTTCTAATAATTTTTTAGTTGATGAACGTACACCTATGTGATTGTGTGAATACCACTGATTGTGGACTTTGGATGAATTGCATGTTTTGTTGATATGTATCAATAAAATTGTTTTGTTAACAAAAAAAAAGATACACCAACAATTAAAAGACAAAACTTCTGAGAAAAAGAATGGAATAGAAAATAGAAGAGGAAGGACTTGCACTTATGTTACTAAAAACAGAAAATCTTAGTGGTTAAGAATATGGAATCTGGGGTAAGACAGATCTCAGTTCAAGTCTAGGGTTTGTCACGTATTAGCTATATAATCTCACTGAAAAATGGAGAAAAATGAAAGAATCTAAATCAATGGGTTGTTTTTAATTAAATGAGATAATATACTTACCACAAGATATGGTATATACAAAGGCTCAATAAATGTTCATTACACTTCTATACTGTTTGCATGTTTTAAATAAACATGTATTCATGTACAACCTGAGATTGTTTTTTAAATAAATGCTCCTAAGTCAGAGCAAGATCTGATGTAAATTAAACACAAAGCTAAAGAAAGAGTGTGCCCAAGAGGAGGATACTGATCAGCAGAGAACATTTACATGTAGTTGTCTTCCCATGCAATGTAGATTCCTATCATGGCCTGTCAGAACTTGGATCTTTAATGGACAACCATCCTTATTCCAAGTCCATTCTTTAAGCAAATTTCTGGTATAGTTTTCCCGCAGGAAATAAAAATGCACTGGTGGGGTTAATACAAATGACTTAGACGCCTGGCATATTCTTTACTATACACTGTTAAACTGGCATTCTAGTTTATCTACGTTATCCTCTTATGAGATTAGTGAAAAAGTTAGTGTCCTTGATTCTGAGAGCCACGTAAATTCACCAAGATAATGCCTTCTTTATTCATGTAACTGTATTCAATGAACTCTTTTTTGAGTACTTATTCAGCACCAGCCATTGTGCCAGAAACAGGTAAATATTCTGGGAAGTCACCTCATCAGTTTTCCCATGGTAACAATTTAATCTCACCATATGGGAAATAAGTCTCAAGAAGAAAGGAAATAAATATATACACCACATAAATTTATTCCTACCCACCTAAAAAGAACACTATTATAAAATGGTGTTTTTAAACTATTTCATATGTTTAAACTATGGCCAAAGTGAAACGAAATTAGTTTGACAGCTTAGTTCATATTTAAAAGATTAACTTCTGCCCAATTAGATTTTTTGGAGTGAAGGAAAATTTAATAAAATGATTCTTAGGTCACTTATAAGAATAAGTATGGAAGAATAGCAAAGAAAACATTTAAAAAGAAATATGAAGGCCTTTGCCTTACCAGCTATTAAGTATAAGCAGTTCAAAAATAGACAGACAGATTATATAAAAGCCAACATATTTATACCATAAATGTATTAGAAGAAATAGGGTATTTCAACATTCTTGGGATGAAGGACTTTTCTTAGGATGCCAAAAGCAACAACTTTAAAGGAAAAGACAGAAAGATTTAACTGGATAAAAAAGTAATATCTTTTTAAAAATACTCTAAGTTTAAAAGAAAGATAAATGGCAAATGGGAAACATCTATCATCTATGAAGGACAGAATGTTATCCTTAAAATTCAGAACTCTTGCAATGTAGTAAGAAAAAAAGAGCCCTATAATAGGAAATGGGGCAAAGGTGTGAGTAATTTTTAAAAAGAAATATAAATTGATTTTTAAAAACACATTTAAATGCCATAAATAAGGCATATCAAGTAATTAAGAGCTGTGGCTTTACAGTCAGAAATACTTGGCTCTGTCATTGAATAGCTGTCTACCCTTGGATAAATTACTTAATCTAATTCTGTTTCTTTATGGGAATTCAAAGGAAATGGCAAGAAAGTATTGTATAAGCAGATGAGATGAAAACCTTAAAAAGGCAAGACCTAGCTGTAAGATGATTAATAAAAATGAGGGTTCACTTAAATTTTAAAAGAATGATGACCAGTGGTGATTCTGAAAACTGTCTTAGCATGTTCAAATGCCTGGGTATGAGACTGAGACAGGTAGCACATATGCATCTGTCCGTGGTTCTGAACCTCCAATAACTGTTGGGGCATAGTTCATTCTCCTAAATGGGGAACACTGATGACACTTGCTCAAAGTTCCCCAGGGATTCTGAAAAAGATAAGCACTAATGTAAAAAGAGGGAAGGAACAAAAAAAAAAGACACAAATGACCAAAGGCTTTGGAACAGCACAGGCAATGACAGATGACCAATGGGGGAAGGTATATTCATATAAACCAAAAAAGAAAATATTTCCCCCAGTCTGTGAATTTATGTGAAGGAGCCTTACAGAAAGTGTATGGAATCAGACACACTTGGGTTTGTATCAATTCTGTATTAGATATGGCTTCCAAGTTCATAAATAGTTCCAACGCATACTGCAGGGCAGGAGGGAAGGGTAACGGAGAGGAATCCAGTTGCCTTATTTCTAAATTCTAAATTTTAAATACTAATATTCTCTCACACACACTTTAAAATAGCTATTATCCAGAAGTAGACACCTGAACCAAGCTATCCCAATCACGGTCTCTCTACCAATTAAAAGAACTAGAGACTAGGGGTCACAGGAGAAGATCCTTGGAAGGAACATAAAAGATACTGATTAACTTTAGACAGGTTCTGTGTGGATGTTTCAATTGGGTAACCACTAAAAGAACAAAAATGGAGTGTATGTCTTCCAAACAAGTAAAGGGGAACATTTAATCAGGAAAATATATTGAATTAATCCAAAAGATGATGAGAATAATAAACATAGAGAAGGTATTTTTTTAAAAAGGTACAAAAAAGAAAGGAAAATGGTAGAAACAAATATGTATTTACAATAAATGTAAATGGCCTACACACTGCTGTTAAGATACAAAGTTTTTACAGTGAAGAGAAAAATCCAGTTACTGTTGTTTTCAAAACACATCCAGACACAGGAAGAATGAAAATAAAAGGCTGGAAAAAGCTAACCAAACAACCAAAATAAAGCCACATTACATTAACATGAAAAAAGCGGGAACTTTAAGGTAAAAATCCTCACTACAGATGACTGTCATTATATAAAATGAGTAATTCATTGGGAAAATATATGTCTACAGTTTATGCACCAAGTCAATCTAATCTCAAAGTACATAATGGTCAAAAACTGACAGAACTATATGGAAAAATTGACAAAACCTCCTCAATAACTAATAGGTGAAGCAAGCAAAAATTTAAACAACCTAAATAACCAACAGGAGCTAATGGATGCCATATGAATATAATAACCACATAATAAATATTATTTTGAAAAACATGCAGAACAGTTATAATATTGAATAAATACTGGGTGATGGAAATAAATTATAAACTTTTTAAAATAACTTTTTATAAATGTATTTGGAAATTGAAAACATATCTCTAAGCAACTCAAGGTCAATGAAGAAAATAGAAATAGGAAATTAGAAAATACTTAAATGGAACAATAGCAAAAAGACAACATATGAAAATGTGTACTTAAAGTGACACTCAGAAATCCTCAAAATTTACATTTAAAAAGAATGCTAAAAAAGAATGCTAAAAATTAATGATAATCAAGAACTTTAAAAGAAGTAAAAAGAATAAATAAATGAAAGAAAATAAAATAGATGAGAGTAGATATTAAACAGAAGACAACACACTAACTAGAGAAAATCAATGTGAAAAGTTGGTTCTTTTACAAGACTAATAAAATTGGCAAATTTTTAAAAAGTTATCAAGAGAAAAAAGCAGAAGACAAAAATAAGCAGGTATAGAAATGAAAAAAAACGGACATAATTACTGACATTCAGAGTTAAAACAAAAATCATTATTTTTAAATTTATGCCAATAATCTTTAACAGTAAGATTAAATGGACAAATTCCTAGAAAACTCAGCTTGTCAAATCACACAGAAGAGAAATAAATAACCATGGATCTAATAAAGAAATTGAATCTGTAAGTTAATATCTTTCCAAAAAGAAAACTCCAAGTAGACATGGATTCACCACTGAACTCTTTCAAACTTCCCAACAGTCAAGAAGAATTGACACCAATACTACACAAGAGAATATTTCCCAAATTGTTTTATGAGGCCAGCATAATCTTTATTGTTTTCCTTTGTTGTTGCTCTCAATATCATTTATTTCTGTTGTAATATTTATTATTTCTTTCCTTCTGCTTGCTTTGGGAATGGTTTACTGTTCTTTTTCTAGTTTCTCCAACTGCTCAGTTAGACCTTTGATTTTAGCTCTTTCTTCTTTTTTAATATAGGCATTTAGGACTATAAATTTTCCTCTTAAGACTGCCTTTGCTGTATCCCAAGGCTCCCTCACAGGTTTCATTACTGACATCAGGTTGCAGATCTATCACCGTAAGTCTGCCTAACATGAGTGGTTTTCTGCTGCTGTGAACTTGTGGGAACTCTGAAATACTTGTTACCAGGTCTAGTACTTAAAACTCCAAAAGAAAGCACTACAGCTTTCTACCTTGTCTCATCACATGAAGGCACGTTGCTATCAAAGACGTTCATATCAGAATATTTTAGACTAGAGGGCTCAGCTGTAACACAGTGAAGTTAATCAAATACACCATGAAGCCATCATAAACTCCTGATTCTTGCAATTCCCCCAATGGCACTCTAGATCTTGCAGCTTATCTTGCTGCTGATCCCCACAACTCCACAGCTGGCAGCAAGCCCTGCACTGTATGGTACTTCATTTAGCTGGAGCCCAGCACCGGCTCCCACTCTGAAGTCCAGCCACTGTCTCCACCACAACACTCCAGCCTTCAATACTTTTTATAGAAGCTCTTTTTGATTTGCCCTCCCTCCAGACCTATACATTCGCAAATAGTCCCTTTTGTTTTTCCAGGAGATTTTCACAACCCAAAGCAATGCACAAGAGCAAGATTGGGAACAGGTGAGAAATACGCCTTTGTTTTATGAAGTGAGGTATGGGCAATTGTGAAATGGGAGTGGGATGAGAAAATCAATAGACTTCAGGATGTTCTCAAACAGATGGATGTCAGAAAAGAGTACTTATGCAAACTAAGAATCTGTGTTCTGTACATACCAAAGAATGTTTCTGCCTGCCCCAATCAAGATGGCAGAGGTGGAAGCTTCAAGGCTCCATCCCCCCACAGAAGCATTGAACAACCAGCAAAAACTGACAGAAACAACTTCCTCAAAGCTCCAGAAAACAGTTAAAGGACTGCAGAAACAGGATGAGTGCAAAACCAAAAAAAAAGGCAATTTAAAAGCAGTAGGATCTCATGATACCATGATTGGACCCTCCCCCATCCCCTCAGCAGCTCAGCATGGAGCTGGCTCACGCTCCAAGCCCCTGGCCCTGGTTCCAAAAGGAAGAGTAACCCTACTACACATAACAGGAGCACGTATGCCTGGCAATCTGAGGATTTGAACCAGGACACTCATAGGCTCACCATCCCAGAACTTGCCCTGCATGTAGAAAAAGCAGCTCACAGAGCTGTCCTAGTGAATGCTGTGGGAGAATAGTCAAGTTGTGGCTACTTGGAGAAAGGGACTGCTGACTACAGGACACACAGTACAGTGCTTAAGACCATGAGGAAGCTGTTTCCCAGGCAAAAAAAAGGCCACTTGTATTCATGGAAACAAGGGGATTCCTAGCACTACATACACATGCCCAAGACAAGAGGTATACACAGAAAATACCAGGGACGCCCCAATGATTTGGTCTCAAGCTATTCTCTAAACTCATTGTATGGATAAGCTCGAAGGACAGCACTTGAACAGGTCAATCTTCAAAGACTGGAAAAGGTGTTCAAAAAAAAATTTTTTTTTGTTAGCTCCTGGCATTCAAGGAAAGCTCTTTCACAAACCAGCTGGGTACAAGCTTAAGGAACTGATACCTCAGAGACTAGATTCCAGCAATGACACATTAATATATCAAAATGCCCTTATTTCAACAAAAAATTACAAAACATAGAAAGAATCAGGAACCTATGCCACAGACAAAGGGAAAAGACTTAAAACATCAGCAACCACCAATGAGGAGGACAAGAACAGTTTTTTTTTAAATGGTCTTAAATATGCTCAAAGAGCTAAAGGAAATCAGGAAAACAATAGATGAACACAAAGAAAATATCAATAGACAAATTATTTAAAGGAACCAAGCAGAGCTGAAGACCACAGCAACAGAAATTTAAAATTCCCCTAAAGGGGTTCCAGGAAAATGGAGGAGTAGAGAAGCACAAGACTCACTTCTCTACCAGAAGACTAGCTAGAGGACAGGAAGAAACAGCCTGCAAATAATGTTCCAGGGGGAGGCTGGACACCACCCAGAAGAGAGAAGGGAAAAGAAAAAGAAAAAGAATCTTGAAGGGGGGAAGCGGCTGTGGCTCAATTAGTAGGGCTCCCGTTTACCATATGGGAGGCCCTGGGTTTGGTTCCCGGGGCCTCCTGGTGAAGGCAAGCCCGCCCGCATGGCGTGGTTAGCTGACCCAGCGAGCACAAGCAGCAAGGGGGGGAGAAATGAATAAATAAAATCTTTAAAAAAAAAAAAAAAAAAAAATCCTGAAGGGAAAACTCTGAGTAAAAGCTGTGGCTGCAGATGCCAGCACCCATCCCCCCACCCTCAAAGCAGGCAGTTTTGAATTGTCCAGCCTCTGGCTGGCGGCTCTGGGCAGAGGGGGCCACAGGGGCCTACTTCCCCAGGGAAGGGGAGACAGGACACAGCCTATGCCTGATTCAGCTTCTGGCATACGAATTTGGTCGGCTGGGCCTTAAAAGCCCTTCCAGGGCAGGTGGGGCCGCTACTGTTTGCCCTGGAAGCCGGCAGGGGATTAAGGAGATCCAGCTCTCACAAACAGCCTCCCTACTGACCAGGACTAGTTGTGAGGGATACAGAGAATGGAATTATTTCCCACCCGGAAAAAGGGAAGGGGCTGCTGGTAAAGGGAGGAGAACAGTGTTAGAAAGTTTGGTTTGCAAGGCTCTGGAGAGCCCTGAGGCAGGACGCTCTGTCACACTCTTGTGGCTGGAGTTACAGAAAACACACTCCAACCAGGGTTTGAGCTGAGAGGTCTGCCAAAGAGCATCATCTACTGGCCAACCACGGAAGTGCAGGCAAGGAAAATAAAGGTAAATAAATAAAAAGGGCTTTTTCGGGCCTTTACAGCCTCCCTTCCCAAGGCCCCTGGAAGTAGGTCTGCAGCCCATTACTGCTTCCATGGCCAGGATTTGAGCAGCTAAACAGGGACAATCCTAAGGAGCTAGAAGAGGTTGAACCAAGAATCAAAGAAAAGCAGTAACACACAGCCTCCTGCCACTAAATCCCTCTGCAATAGAACTTGAGGATTAAACTCACCATAATAATCAGATGCCCAGACATCAGCAAACAATCACAAGCCATACTAAGAAAATGGAAGAAATGGCCCAAGCAAAGGAATACATCAAAGCCCCAGGTGAGACACAAAATTTGAGACAACAAATCGAGTTTCATACAAATCAATGAGTTTAAGGACAATATGGCTAAAGAGAAAAAAGACATCAAGAACACAGTGGGTGGGGAGCAGATGTGGCTCAGTGGTAGAGCACCTGCTGCCCCTGTACGAGGTCCTGGGTTCAATCCCTGGTACCTCCTTATCTAATTTTAAAAAGAAAAAGACCACACTGGGTGGGCACAAAGAAGAATTTGAAAACCTGAACAGAAAAATAACAGAGCTTATGGGAATGAAAGACACGACAGGTGAGATCAAAAATACAATACAGGGAAGCGGCTGTGGCTCAATCAGTAGGGCTCCCGTTTACCATATGGGAGGCCCCGGGTTCGGTTCCCGGGGCCTCCTGGTGGGGGCAGGCCCGCCAGCGCGGCGTGGTTGGCTGACCCAGCAAGCACAAGCAGCAAGGGGGGGATAAATGAATAAATAAATAAAATCTTTAAAAAAAAAAAAAAAAAAATACAATACAGGCATACAACAGCAGACACAAAATGACAGAAGAAAGAATCAGTGATGGGAAGCGGCTGTGGCTCAATCAGTAGGGCTCCCGTTTACCATATGGGAGGCCCCGGGTTCGGTTCCCAGGGCCTCCTGGTGAAGGCAGGCCCGCCCGCACGGCGTGGTTAGCTGACCCAGCGAGCACAAGCAGCAAGGGGGGGAGAAATGAATAAATAAATAAATTTTAAAAATCTTAAAAAAAAAAAAAAAAAAAAGAATCAGTGATGCAGAAGACAAAACTGAAATTGAAGAGAGAACAGAGAGAAGAATGGAAAAAATTGAGCAAGTGGTCTGGGAGTTGAATGATAACATGAAGTGTAACAACATACATGTCATGCGAGTTCCAGAAGGAGACAAGAAGGAAAGGGGGGGGGAGAGAAAAAGCATTTGAGGAAATAGCTGAAAATTTCCCAACTCTCATGAAAGAAATGAACTAACATGTCCAAGAATCGCAGCATACTCCAATCAGAATAAATGCAAACAGACCTACTCCAAGATTAACATGTCCAAGAATCACAGCGCACTCCAATCAGAATAAATGCAAACAGATACATACTACTCAGAATGTCAAATGTCAAAGATAGAGAAAATTCTGAGAGCAGCAAGGGAGAAGCAAACCATCACATACAAGGGATGCCCAGTAAGACTTAGTGCAGATTTCTCATTGGAAACCAGGGAGGCAAGAAGACAGTGGTATGATACAATTAGGATACTGAAAGAGAAAAATTGCCAGCCAAGAATTCCTCATCCAGCAAAACTGGCCTTCAAATATGAAGGAGAGTTTAAAATATTGACAAATAAACAGAAACTTAAGAGAGTTCATAAAAAAAGAATCCCACTTTGCAAGAAACACTAAAGGGAGCACTACAGCCCAAAAGGAAAAGACAAGAGAGAGAGAGAGGCTTGGAGGACAGTGTAGAAGGGAAGACTATCAGAAAGGATAATCAAAAGACTAAAGTGAAATA
>JAKSZT010054154.1:547797-572430 GCA_026826555.1 Tolypeutes matacus | reverse complement strand
AATTTAAAAAAAAAAAAAAAAAAAAAAAAAAAGACTAAAGTGAGGGACAAAAATATGATATGACGTATAAAAGGCAAAGAATAAAATGGTGGATGTAAATAATGCATTTATAGTAATAGCATTGAATGTGAATAGATTTGAGAGAAAATGGACTAAAAAAAAAAAACAGTTTGTGGTTTCTGTAGGTTATTTAATATGTGCTACATGAAGAAAAAAAATGAACGAATGAAAGATATTTTAGGTAGACTAATGAAAGCAGAGGTCAAAAGCTTTTTAAGGGAAGCGGCTGTGGCTCAATCAGTAGGGCTCCCGTTTACCATATGGGAGGCCCCGGGTTCGGTTCCCGGGGCCTCCTGGTGAGGGCGGGCCCGCCCGCACGGCGTGGTTAGCTGACCCGGCGAGCACAAGCAGCAAGGGGGGGGATAAATGAATAAATAAATAAAATCTTTAAAAAAAAAAAGCTTTTTAAAAGCTTATACTTGTAAAAACTGAATTGTATACTAGAGAGTGGTAAAAACCACCAATTTTAGGCTGTGCTTGCCTAGCAGAATAGAACTATACAACAAAAAGAATGGACCCTAATATAAACTAGGGACTACAGTTAATAATATAAATAAAATAATAATTTTCATCAATTGTAACAAAGATACCATGCTAAAGTTAATAGGGGAAACTGTAGCAGAGGGGTAATACGGGCACTCAATATTTTCTGCATGGCTTTTCTGTAAATCTAAAGCTCCTATAATAAAAAAATTAATAATTTATACCTGTATGCAGATTAATAATTTATTAATTAATAATTAATAATTTATACCTGTACACATCACTGCTGAAAGAAATTAAAAAGAAGACCAAAATAAATAGAAAGATATTCCATGTTAATGGACTGGAAGACTTAATATCATTAAGATAATGCTACTAAAGCGGTTACACATTCAACACAATCCCAATCAAAATTCCAACAGCCTACTTTCCAAAATGGAAAAGCCAATTATTAAATTTATTTGAAGGATAAAGAGCCCCAAATAGCCAAAAGACATCTTGAAAAAGAAAAATGAAGTTGGAAGACACACTTTCTGACTTTAAAACTTACTACAAAAATAGAGAAAAAAAAAAGAGAACAAAACAACAACAACAAAAACTTACCACAAAGCTACACTGTGTTGGCACAAGGTTAGATATACAGACCAATAGAATCGAACTGAGAGTTCAGAAATAAACCCTCACTACTATGGCCAGCTGATTTTTGACAAGGCTGCCAAGTCCACTCCATTGGAAAACAATAGTCTTTTCAACATATGTTGCTGGGAGAACTGGATATTCCTTTGCAAAAGAATGAAAGAGGACTCCTATCTCACACCATACACAAAAATTAACTCAAAATGGGTTAAAGATCTAACTATAAGAAGGAGGAATATAAAACTCCTAGAAGAAAACATAAGGAAGCATCATCAGGATCTCGTTAGTCAATGGTTTCTTAGACTTTACATCCAAAGCACAATCAACAAAAGGAAAAAACCAACAGATAAAAGGGACTTCAACAAAATTATAAACTCTTATGCATCACAGGACTTTATCATGAAAGTGAAAAGATAACCTACTATGGGAGAAAATATTTGGAAACCACATGTGGCAGTTTGATGTAATTATGAATTCCAAAAATATAATTGGATCATGCTTGTAAACTGATCTGTTAATCTGGGCATGATTAGGTTAGGATTAGGGCGTTGAGCCCCACCCCTTGGTGGGTGGGGAATTGAATATAAAAGGCCAGGCAAAGGAAAGTTGAAGCAGTCTTTTGAGAAGCAGTTTTGATGTTGGAAAGAAGAGAAGAGAAGCAAGCTGTTCTCCTGATCATCTACAGCTGACCTTGTGGAGGAAACAGGAGCTGAGCCCGGAGAGAAATGCAGCCCCGGGAAGAGAGGAACCCCAGAAGCCTGAACCCTGGCAAACGCCAGCAACTGTCTTGCTCTAACACGTGGCAATAAACTGTGGTGAGAGAAGAAACTTAATGCTTTATGGCCTGGTATCTGTGGACTTCTACCCCAAATAAATACCCTTCACAAAGACCAACCCATTTTTGGTATTTTACATTAGGACCCCTTTGGCTAACTAATACACCACATATCTCATAAATGTTTAATATCAAAAATATATAAAGAAATCCTACATCTCAACAATAAAAAGACAAACAACCCAATTTAAAAATGGGCAAAACACTTGAATAGACATCTTTCCAAAGAAAATATACAAACAGCTAAAAAGCACATGAAAAAACGCTCAACATCATTAGCTAGTAGAAAAACACAAATCAAAACCACAATGAGATACCAGTTCACACCCACAAAAATGGCTACTACTTAAAAAAAACAGAAAAATACTAGTATTGGAGAGAATGTGGAGAAATAGGAACACTCATCGTTCAATACTGACAGGAATGTAAAATGGGGCAGCAGCTGTGGAAGACAGTTTGGCAGTTCCTCTGAAAGCTAAGCATAGAATTACCATATGACCCAGCAATCCCACTACTAAGTATATATCCTAAATAACTGAATGCAGGGACTCAAACAGATATTTGCATACCGATATTCAAAGTGGCATTATTCACAATTGCCAAAAGAAGCAACCAAGTGTCCATCAACCAGTGAATGTATAAACAAAATGTGGTATATACATATAATAGAATATTATTCAGTTGTATAAAGAAATGAAGTTCTAATACATGTGACAGCAAGAGCGAACCTTAAATACATCATGTTGAGTGAAATGAGCCAGATACAAAGGGACAAATATTGTATGATCTCACTGATCTGAAATTATTAGAAATAAGAACCTAGAATATAGGTTTGGTTTTTTTTTCCCCAAATTTCATGTTTTATTTTCCAAGAGAAAGAGCACACTCTCTTGTGTGGGCAGACTTAGACATAAATTTCATGAAAACAAACAAACTGCTTTCATTGCGTTGTGTGTGTAAATCAGGCCACACTGGGAATAGGGAATGAAGAGCTAATGCTTAAATTGTAAGCATTTCTATTGGGATTGATTGTAAAGACTTGGTACAAAATTGTAATGTAATTAACAGCACCGAATTATATATGTGAATGGGGTTAAAAGAAGAAATTTTAGGTCATATATAGATTACTAGAATAAAAATGTAAAGAAAAAAAGCAGAACTGTATAACACAGTAAAACCCTATTGTAAACAGTGGACTGTAATTAATAGTATAATTATAAAAATATTCTTTCATGGATTGTAACAAATGTACCACACTAAAAAAATGATTGTGATGTTTCTTTCACTGACATCTATGCATTTAACTTGACTTAATAAACATTGTGGATATGAATCTTTCAAAAAAAGAAATATTAAGTTTGTCCTTGAGCCTAGATGTCATGACAACATTTGGTGGATTTTCTCCCTTGCTGGAATCCAAAGTTCTCCCAACTGCTAGGAACATCTTAATTCTGTACCATGCAGAATTAAGACACACACACCTCTAGATGGAGAAACATGGTCCAAACAATGCTTTCTCCAATCTACCCAGCCAGGCAAGTGGCCCAAGATGTTAGAATCTTCTAGTTTCTTGTATAAAACAGGGATCAAAACAACCTGCCTATACAATTTTATTAAAGGAGAGTCCAAAATACATGAAGATTAAGCTAACAGTCTCTCCTTTGAAAGTGATTCTTAATCAGAAGCACACATTAAAATCAAATGGAAGCATTTCAAAAATTAACACCTCCTGGCCTCTATCCTGGGTTTACTGAAGTACAATTTCTAGAAGTAAGTTCCAATCGTATATATTTTGAGAAAGTCACCCAAACACATCCCAAGTTAAGAGCCACTTCTTAAGACTTTACATTTTAAGTAATTAGTTGATAACCTCATAAGCATGAAAAGCAAAACAATTTCTACAATTTTTACTCTATCCATGTAGCCTGAAACAGCTGGTCCAAAACCAAACTAGATAAAGACTTCCCATAAAAAGTCACAATAAAGAGTTGCCAGGATCTGCTGTTCTTGTGGACAGTCAAGTTATTCCATAAAACTTCTATCCTCTATTAGTCCTGGATCTCCTGTTACAGGGAGAGGATTATTTAGGACTTACCAAGGGATTATTGACAGAGAATAGATGCAAGAAATTGCCACTTTTGTCTCAGACTCAGACTGGTATGAAAAAGCGGCAACCCCATTTTTGCACAACGTAGCTAAAACTGGTAATTCTGCTGGCTTCTGAGCAGTCAGACATAAAGACCAAAAAAAAAAAAAAACCACAATCATGTTGGCTGATTATATTCATCACCATATTTTTCGCCTGAAAACACATTCCTGACAAACTTAATACACTCTCCTAGGATTGGTGGCTCTCCCACCCTACAAAACTACTATTTTATATTGTACAGAAAAGAGTTGGCCTAACAAGCCTGTCAGAGTGCTATTCTTTGAAAGGCCTGACTGCAAGGTTGGCCCTTGGCTGGCATTTGGGAACTTGGATTTTGAGAGTGTTCCCAACCATGCTTACTGATAAGAGTGGCTCACTGACTCTAAACTGTGCAAAAATACAGTTTATGCTGAACACCTAATTTTCTTCTGAGAGTTCATTTTTTGGTATGTACAAGGCAGAGGGTGCCTGAGTAACCGGCCCCCAATGAATATTTTGGGCACTGAATCTCTAATGAGTTTCCTTGGTAGACAAAACTTCACACGTGTTGCCACAATTCATCGTTGGAGGAATTAAGTGCATCCTGTTTGACTCCACCGGAAGAAGACTCTTGGAAGCATGTTCTTGGTTTCCTCTGGAATTCGCCTCACTGCCTTTCCCTTTGCTGACATCGCTTTGCAGCCCCTCTAATAAATCCTCGTTACTATGATGATATGCTGAGTCTTATCAGTCCTTCTGGTGAACCAGCCAAGCTGGGGTGGTCTCAGGGACTCCACACACACACTCCTCTCTCACTAAATTTCCAACAATCCCATTACCTCCCACTACTCTCAGCTGACTACTTTTGTCTCAAATTTCACTGAAACTAGAAATATTCAGAAGTGATCTTCATCTCTCACCATCACCAAATCTACCAACTTACCCACATCTGTACCCTTGTCCTCTGCCTTTCCTACTATTAAAAAAAAGCATGTGCCCTGCTCCACTCCAATCAAAGCCCAATTTCTGTATTTAAACAAAAGGTGGTATATCTACATACACAATGGAAAATTATTCAGTCATAACCTTGAACCTCCAAGACATCATGTTGAGTGAAATATGCCATAAAAAAGGACAAATATTGTATGATCTCCCTGATGTGAAATAATTAAAATTAGCAGATTTATAGACAGAAACAGAATACAGGTTACCAGGGGCCAGGGTGGAGGTAGGGAATGGGGAGTTAATGCTTACTTGGTACAGAACCTCTGGGGTGATGAGAAAGTGTTGGTAAGGCATGGAGGTGACAGTAGACAACATTGTGAATGTGATTAAATTGTGAATGTAATTAACACCACAGAATTATATATCTGGATGAGGTTAAAAGGGGAAATTTTAGGTTGTATGTTTGTTTCTAGAATAAAAATTAAGAAAAAAACTTGTTAGGGTTCACTGTATACAACACAGTGAACCCTAACATGAACTATAGCATAGTTAATAGTAAAATGATATTTTTCTTTCATAAATTGTAACATAGGTACCACAACTAATGCAAAGTGTTAATAATGGAAATAAGGGGTAATATATAGGAACTCTGTATTTTCTGCATTTCTCTGTAAACCTGCAACTTCTCTAATTTAAAAAAAAAAAAAAAAAATTTTTTTTAAAGCCCATTTTCAATTTTCATCAGCTATAAGTAGCCCACAGGTTTAAAACCCTTCCTTAACCCTGTGTCCCTCTCCAACTACCACCAAATTTCTTTGCTCCCCATCACAACGAAACCTCTAAAAAGAGCTGTCCCATTGTGTGGACTCCACTCCACTCCCATTCTCACCGCATCTGATTCCTTTAGGTTTTTGTCCCCAGTATTCCACTAAACTGCTCCAGTTAAGGTCACCAACGGCTTCCAAATATAATGGTCACTTCTCTGCCTTCTTCATAGCTACGTTCAAAACATTTGATATTCCTTTCTTCTGCAACTCTTTTTTGGCTTCCTTGACCACACACTCTCCTGCTTTCTTCTACTGCACTAACCACTGTTCTCTTCTTAATTCTCTCCCACTCTTCACACTATAAATTTCTGATGCCTCAAAGACTTGGTCCTTGGTCCCTTTCTCTTCCCTATCCATGCATTTTCTCTAAGAAATCTCATCCAGTCATATGGTTTTACCCATAAGATGATGAATCTGAAACTGGTATCCCCAGTCCTAACCCCTCCAACATATCTCCAGACTAACACGTCAACTGCCTACTACCCCAAACCTAACATGGCAAAACAAAATTCTTCATTCTCACTCCCCCACAGCGGTGCTCTAACTCCAGACTAAATGGCTGGGGTCTTGACACCACTACTTATTAGGAAGAAACCGCAGCCCTGTGCCTCCGTTTCCTCGTCCGTGAAGCAGGGATAACACTGCCTTCTTCCTGTGGTTGTCTGCGATGATAATATGAGATGGTCCGCAAAAATTGCTTAGAAGTGTGCCTGGCACACTGTAAATAATAAATGTTACCTGTTGGTACCCACCTGGGTTACTCAGGCCTAAAACAGGCTCCATCCTTGATCCCGCTCTTCCTTCAGTGACAAACACCTTATCTACCGGCAACCCTGTGCACTCTACCATCTTCCCCACGACCCCCCAGTCCGGGGCACCCCACCTCTCGCCTGGACTGATGAAGAAGTCCTAAGCAGCTGCCCTCCTGGAGCTCTTGCTCCCACAGGTCTATTCACACGGCACAGAGGCATCCCTTTAAGACACAAATCCAGAGAGCAGCGCTTCTCTGCTCAAAGCCCTCCAGCAGCTTCCCTGAGAATAAGCTACAAACAGGACCTCACGTCCTACCCTCCCCTCCACTCACTCTGCTCCAGCCATGCTGTCTTATTTCCATTCTTCTGCTTCCACCTTGGGAGCCCTGTCCTCATTATTCCCTCTGCCTCGAATTCTCAGTCCAGGATCTTCACGATTGGCTCCTTCTCATCTTTTCCATGTCAGCTCAAACATCACCCCCTCAGAGAAGCTGTCCCTGACCAATGAATCTAAATTGCCACCTAAATCACTGTCATGTCATCCTCCTCTATTTTTTTCTCCTTTCTATTTTCTTCATAGCTCTAACCAATATCTGAACCTGATTCCCCCAAATTATGGTGTTAGCTCCATGACAAAAGAGACCATGCCTGTCTTGCTCATTGTTGAATCTTCAGAAACTAAAACCTAGCACATAGGAAGTATGCAATAAATATTCATTAAAATGAGCACGTGAATGAATGAATGAATGAATGAATGAATGGAGTGTACTCCACAACATTCTGTTATGGCAAAAAGACTACAAATCTCAAGGCTACTTTGTGTTTGTGGAAAGCAATCTCCAAGTCTCCTTACTTTAAAAATATATATATATATATATATATATATATATACACATTATATTATTATATATACACATATATTCAATGTTTTCCCACTATTCACAGAGTCAAATTCAAATTATATAATAAGCCTTTGAAATGTGGCCCCAACCACCATTCTAACTTTATTTCCCAGTGTTCTTCTACCTCTGCTCCCCAAAGTACTCTGCTCAAAGCACATGCCTTTTAGCACTCCTACTTCGACATGCTAAGTTCCACTGCTCCTTTTATCTAAAACGCCTTCCTCCTGTATATATTTCATGAAACACTATCTTTTTAAAGGTCCACTCAAATGTCACTTCCATGATTGGCCCTCATCCACTTCCCTCATCAAAAGTAATCTGTCATCTGCCTCTTCATTGCACTTAAATTCTGCTTAATTCCGGAGGGCAGGAATCACGTTACTCATCTTTATTGTGCCCACATTCCATCATACCCCTAATATTTATTTTGCACAATAAATATTTATGGAACTGACTTTAAAAGGATCTTCTCTTAATCCTATCTTCTCCATATATCACTAACAATAAAGACATACTGGAATTTATTTCTGCTAGGGATACAATGAGAGATGATCCTTGGTATGACATATATAAAAAGATAATAACCTGTCCAAGAAAATTCATATTGGTTGCCAAATTAGCACTATAAACAAATCTTAAAGGCATTTGTAAGAGGGATAAATTAATAAAGGATGGCATGACTCAGAAAGGTATAATTTTAATGACCATCTGCAATTTTAAAACGAAAATCAAATTATATATATCTATAACGCATCCTTTCTTTCTACATAAATACAATGGCCCAGAATCCCAAAATCAAAAGCACATATTAGAAAAGACATTACTTAGAGTTGGTCAAGGAAAAGGCAAATACCATAAATCTTTACCTTACCACTAATAATTCCTAAAGAAAATGCTATGAATATATTGTAAACCACAAGCCAATGGTAAAGCTTGTGCTTTACCCAAAACCATTCCGTCTTCCTAACTGGAACCCTCGTTTTTTAGATAGCTGTATCTCCCCCGCACAGCCCGTGTGCCCTAATACCAAAGCCACCACCAATGCGGTGCACGGTTGAGGAACAGACCTGGGCCTAAGTCTGGCCATTGAGACTGAAGTGGAGATTTTTTGGGTGTTTCTGTGAAATGAAGTCTTGCTCCTCTTGAGAGGGCTACAGGAATCCACTTCTCTCTCCTTCCACTTTTTTTTTTTTTTTCTTTTTTTTTTTTTAAGAATTTATTTGGGAAATGGGAGAGAAAGACAGAAATACACACCAGGATTTGGTGCGGGCTCCTCTAGGCAGAGAGAGCTCTCCTTCCCCTTCAATAAGGAAAACAACCTTGGGAAGAAGCCTATGCTACAGTGACAGCATGACCAAATGAACCTGGATGTTGGATGACCTTACTGAGCCATCAGATCAACCCGCTACGGTTATCCTACCTCTGGTCTTACTATATAAGCCAGCAAAGCTTTCCTTATTTTTTAAACCAATTTACACCAGATCTTCAGTTATTGACAGTCAGTGCAAATTACCAACCCTCTAATTATTATTACATAATGAACAGCTATATCTTGTTACTGCACTTTCATTTATTTTATTCTAACCACTGAAAGTCAGGATTTGTACCATCAGAAATTTAACCTATTTCTGCTACAGAATCATAAATTCAAGAAATGAAGTACAAATAGTCACAAAATTGCTTTCAAGTTCCTTTAATAAAAAAATTAAAAAAAGCAGCCAGCAAATAAAATAGCCCTGAAGCTATAACAAACCTATTAGAATAATTTTTAAAGTATCATTGTTTAAAAGAAGAAATATAAAGTCGAAGGTGACTTTGGTGACTTTTTAGAATTTCAAATGAAAGCTACATTTCATTAAATATTTATCTCTATTTAGAGAAGTACGCATTTCCATTTCCATTTCCATTTTTCCCCCCTAAGGGAGATAAAAGATAAGGAACATAATGATTATGAAAAAGATCTTGTTTAAATTTTTTTTTTTAGGTAGAATAGGAGTAAAATATGGACATAAATATTTTTATTAGACAAATGCCTCATCAAAGTTCACTGAATTAAAACCCTCCTCTTTATTACCTAGAAGATATGCAAAAATCCAACAGGTATTAAGATAAATGATCATAAGCTTCTTACTGTCCATCTGTAACTCTAAAAATCAAAATTTGTAAAAACTTTACTCGTGAAGAATAAGGGTATAAGAAGTAATTTTACTAATTTTATTATGATGAAAAATGTCTTAGTCATCTTTCAGTCCTCCACAACTGGTATGCTATCTAACACAAAGTAAGCATTCCATAATGCATACTTAATTTAATCACTGTTATCATCATCAATGACTACTTTTCAACCATAATCCACATCTGACCCAAGTCTGATGCATATTTCTGTCTCCTGAACACATCCTACTTGGATGTTCTATCATTCAAACACAAACAAAATACTAGACATAAACATTTTGATACATCTTTCTCTAACTTCTACAGAAGTGCATTTAGGTAGTTAGGAGTTTTAAATGTTTTTTCTATTGAAATTAAATGTATTAAAATAATTTTAATTCTATGGCCTATTTCTTTACTTTCTTCCTTCATTTACCAACTCTTTCGTTCATCAAGAAAATATTTAATGAGCTCCCACACTACACCAGGTAGTATTATTGGGAAAGAAGTGATAAGCGAAACAGAGAAGACACATGCTCTGATAATTATAATTTATAATTTTAAACTATAAGGGCTATAAAATACTGTATTAGTCAGACAGTGGGGTGCTAATGTAAAATACCAAAAATGGGTTGGTCTTTATAAAGGGTATTTATTTGGGGTAGAAGTCCACAGATACCAGACCATAAAGCGTTAAGTTTCTTTTCTCACCACAGTTTATTGCCACGTGTTAGAGCAAGACAGTTCCCGGCATTTGCCAGGGTTCAGGCTTCTGGGGTTCCTCTCTTCCCGGGGCTGCGTTTCTCTCCAGGCTTAGCTCCTGTTTCCTCCACAAGGTCGGCTGTAGACGATCAGGTGAACGGCTTGCTTCTCTTCTCCTGGGGCCTTCTTTCCAACATCAAAACTGCTTCTCAAAAGACTGCCTCAACTGTCCTTTGCCTTGCCTTTTATATTCAATTCCCCACCCACCAAGGGGTGGGGCTCAACACCCTAATCCTAACCTAATCATGCCCAGATTAACAGATCAATTTACAAGCATGATTCAATTATATTTTTGGAATTCATAATTACATCAAACTGCCACAAATACTAACCATGGTATATTTTTAATTACCTTTTAATCCTTGGTTCCAATTTCTAAAATTTACCACAAAAAAGGAACCCAACAAAACAAAATCTTCCAGCTCACAGAATTCATAACTAATGTGCTATCTGAATGGGTTATACAATCTGTGACTAATATTGTTTATTGCAAAAGATATCTGCATCTTCAATAGCCATCAGATTCATATACAAGGCTATTATGGTAAGATCATTTAAAAAAAAAAAAGACCTATTTCACATTCTTCCCTATTTCCTTATAATATCAAGGGCAAATGCTGCTTTAAAAACTGGCTCTAGGTTGTAATAAAATCACAATCAAACAAAGAGAAGAATATCACAGCATTATTTATAATAGAAAAAAGTTGGAAAACCTTAGATGTTCAAAACTGTCCCATAAATAACCATATTTCTACTGAGTGGCGTATTAACAAGACTTTGAAAATGATAATTATGAAAATTCTACAATCATTTAGAAAAACAGCTTTAAGAGAGCACAATATTAATGACAATGATTACGAGCATTTTCTATGTGCCAGGCACTGGTCTAGCACTTAACATGTAATAAAAACCCTATAAGGTATGTTTAATAATTATGCCCTTTTTTACAGATGAAGAAAGCAAGGCACAAAGAGGTTAATTAATTTGCCCTAGGTCAATTTATGATGTTAAATGAAAAAAGCAGCATCTAAAACTACCAGAAGCGTTCCTATGTAGAAAACTAAATGTGCATATTTAAACACACTCAATGAGAAAGCACAAAAATTACAAGAGCTACTGTGTTATAGCAGTGGAATTTTTTTTTTCTGCTTTTTAAAAAATGTAGGGGCTATTTTTATACTAATGATAATTTTTTTTAAGTTTAAGAACATTTTAATACCACATATTAACACAAACAAAATTTTAAAAGTCAAATCACAATACATATAAAATATGCAATTTAAACATTAAGTATAGTTCCAACAATTCCAGCATCCCCTCATACACTGCACACAAAGAACCGAGAACCAAATCAATACAGTAGGAAAGACGTATCAGTTAAGATTTAATTCAGTTCTAAGAGAAAACTCCAACGAACCCTGGCTTAACAAAATGAAAATGCACTTCTCTTTCAGGTAAGGGAGGCCTGAAGGTGACGGTCAGAGGCTGGCGAGGCAGCGCGACAAAGTGGTCAGGGATGTGCGGGCCCCACGCCCGCCCGGGTGGGCCCAAGCGCGGAAGGCCTCACAGGTGTCCTGCGCAGAGGGGAGTCAGTAGGGAAATCCCTTTTCCCACCTGCCTTTTTTTTTCTTTTTTTTTTTAAAGGAGCTTTAGATTATATAAATGTTACATCAAAAGTACAGGGGACTCCCTCATACCTCAAAGCCTCCCCCTCCCACACTCTCCCGCCCAGTAACAGCATCCGTCATTAGTGTGGACTTGCACAACTGATGAGCACATACGGAAGCACTGCCGCTAACCATGGTCTGCAGCTTACATTAGGGCTTACACTTCGCACCACACAATCTTATAGGTTTTGACGAAATGTGTAACAGCCTGCATCCTCACTGCAATGTCATGCAGCACAATTCCAATGTCCCACAATGCCCCACGTTACGCCTATTTTCCCTCTCCCTCCCTCAGTACCTCTGGTGACCACTGCCTTTACATCAGTGTTATAAGATCTTCCATTACTAGAGTAATAATAAGCCTACTTTAGTTGCATCCTCCCCTTACGTTCATTCATTCCTCAGTCTTGAGGATTTGGGGATGGTGATGCCCACTCTGTTTCCAATTGAGAGGGGGCTTAGACCCCATAGGGCAGATGGGTGGAACTGTCCTGCTTGCAGCTGAAGATACCTCCTGTTTTGGGGGACGGGCGTTGTCCATCATCACCCTTTTGTTAGTTGTCCTGGGTGAGTCTGATGAACTGGAGAGTGGGTGTTGGCTGCCACTCTGCTGAGATTCAGGGCTCAACCGGCACACGAGCAGACCAAAGAGTTAAGTCTCTGGGACACACATGTAATGGGTATAGTGCTAATTATAGATTCAAATAAAAGAGGTAGAAGAATCATGTGTAGGGAAATGATAAATGAGTCTAACTCTGATCCACTGGGAAGATAGGTTATCATACATTCCAAGGTAAGGCCCACCGACGGGGTGCCGACTTCCTGGGGTTGTCTGCTCTGCCTGTGGTGCCCAGATGTCTCTAGAGCCCTCAGGAGCCCCCCTGCTTGAGGCACCGTTTCCTGTGGCAGGAGGTGAGGCCCTCCTGAGACCAGTATAAGCATAACCTCTGGAATGGCTCCTGACTCACCTGATATCTTTTAGCCATAGAAACACATCTGTATTTAGTGTATTCCCCCTTTTGGGTCAAGGTCTTTTTCCAAAAACATCACTTGTTGCCGTATGCTTTTTATTATCATTATTTAAAGAAAAATAAAATTACAAAACTTCTAACAGTAATTCTAGAAAGCATTCCTGTTTTTCAAACTGTGAAAGTTTAGAAATATAGAAAGTTATAAATGGAATACACCCTCACCCTCCTCCCCTACTACCATTTCCACTCTTAGAGGTAACTTTGATCCTTCCAGACGGCATATATTATGTTAATAATCAATTATATAGCTGCACTTGTTACACAGATCATCAAAATATATAAGTTCATTTTCCCATTTGCTTTTTAATTTTAAACTTTTTACTGTAGTAACAAATACACAACTCAAAATTTCCCATTTTAACTACATTCAAGAATTAACTATATTCAGTAGTATTAATTATATTCACAATGCTATGCTATCATCATCAAATCCACTTCCCCTACTTTCATCATCTCAAACAGAAACTACCCATTAAGCTGTAACTCCTTCCTCCTGCCTCTCCTATCCCGATAACCTGTAAACTGCCATCAGTCTTTTAACAAAGCTTCAGGAAAATATTGCCTATCACTTCCGCTTACATCCAGGGGTCAGAAATAGTCATGTGGCCACATCTAACTGCAAGGAAAGTTAGGAATCATCATCGCCGGCTTTGTTAATAAAGAAGAAGAAAGAAGAAGAGATTGGATATTGGGGGGAAAGAGAGAGAATACTGTTTTTTTCCATCTATCTCAAAACACACACACAATTATATATAGTAGATAAGAATTTCAGGTGGCTGGCATTTCTATGATTCCCTCCCACTCCAGAGTTGTGCCATGATTTCAGATTATTTTACCGCCAAGACTTGGGAACAAGAAGCATTTAGAGCACATCCAATACACATATACGGACATATGCTCAAAATAACTACAAAAATTGACATCTGGTACCATAAATTCAACCAATATGATAATTGCCCTCACTCACCTTACCTCATTTTCTGCAGTAATGCCTTAAAGAAAAAAGTTCTATTTAGCCTTAATAATTTGGCTAAGTATGTGTAACAAACTATCTAGTGGCATTTATATGTTGGTGCAAAAGCCTAAAAATGCAAAGGAAAATTAGTTAAAAACTAAGCTACGCAATACACACTGGACAGCTATAAAACTCCATCTCCAGCTACTAGAATATAATCATATACAATTCTTCACAAAACGGAAGCTGATAACTTTAAGAAATTGACAACTGTAAAATAGAAGAAATATAAATCAAGTGAAGGTAATAAAGCATTTAAATAAAGTGAAAGCCCTGCTATGAAAAGACAGTAAACTGAACAACACATTTTCTTAGGTATTTCTTCATAAACTCTGTGGACTTCCAAAACAAGAAAGTCAGATTCCAGGACGATTTAAGCCACACCCTGAGAATTTCTGAAAGAGAATTAAAACCTAACATATTTTAATAATACTTAAAATTAAGTTGAAACCACTTTACCTAAAAATTCATAGTGTTGATGAATACTAAACAATTAGGGTAAGTCTAAATAATTTGGATTTCAGTTTTCTTTTTCAAAAAAACTAATATTCTCTCAAAAATATCATCTTTGTATAGTTTAGAATTGGAATACAAATTAGAAACACTGTTGCAAAGGCAATACTACTACCGCTGGGAAAAAATTCCTTTGTCATTTCCAAATACTAGTTACATTTCATCCATTACATCATTTCCTTTTACTTCTTTGTTCTTTTATTTTAAATGGGATGGCTGAAGTTGTATTTTTAGTAACTTATCTAACTGAAAACAAAAATATACTAAACTATTATAAATATTTCACCCTAATTCTAAGTAAATTAAACTACTGATGTAACTGCTATCTACACACTCTCATTAGTATCTGCTTTAAAATCCTTTGATATTAAGTAAAGGTATTAAAACTAGACGCTAAAATGATTACAGGTTTAAGATATAAGTATTTTACTTATGCCTTCACGATTTTGAATGTTTTCTTGTTTCCTTTTTAGATAAATGCAGGAGTAAATAAAGAACTTCTTAAGTATGTAATTACCACCAAAAAAGAACTGACTAACAATTTGGAAAAGAGAATCAAAATTACCTTGAACAAATCAGAAGACGTAATCAACAAGGAAATAAAGTACTGCATAATTCAATAATAATTTCTTCAGTACGCATCTCAGTATCCCTGATGTTCAAATTAAATAATGAAGCCATCCTGACTCAGGAGAAGTTAAAAAGCTGACCAGTTTCCCCATTCAGTTATACTGCTCAGCAATTCCCTGAAACAAAATTCTCTTAACTCTGCCCTAAAACAGGGATGAAAGGCATGGCTGATCAAATATTTATATTTTGTGTAAACCCATGGAGTTAATAACTAGACCATAGGTCACCAGAAAATAGAATGAGGTTAGAGAACAGAAAGCTGACGTTTAATCTGTAAATCTTTGGAAATGAATAGAAATAGTGAAGGCATATCATGGTGTAACTCGAGTGCTACTGTATGGGTATGACAGTGGCTAACGGGAAGTCTAAGGTCATGTATATCACTAGAAGGAAAGCTACAAACTAACCTGGTACTGTACATGATAGTAAAACTTCATGTAAAAACAAATACGGGTGCTATTGCATACATAAGACTGTTTCTACAAAATATAAATACAAATATAGCTAGAGAGAAGGAAAAAGAATACCAGCTATGTACAGCAGGGGAAACAGACTGAGAGGTCATGAGTTTTGTTTGTTTTTTATTTTTATTATTATTGGAATAATGAAAGTGCTCTAAGAATGACTGAAGTGATGAATGCACAAATATGTGATTACAACGAATACCACTGATTGTACACTTTGGGTGGACTTATGCTTTATTAATTTATATCAATAAAATTGATTTGTTAAAAAAATTAAGATATCAGTTTTTTCTATGAAAAGTTGACATTCATTATAAGAAGTGTTTCATTTAATATCCCTTACAAGACATTCTTTGCATTTTCAAGGACCAAACTGGATTTCAGGAGAAGTCCTAAGTACCAGCCGCCTTTGTGGTTAGTATTGACAAGTGTTCTGATACTGTCTCCTTACAGAGTTCCCCATAGCTACCAGTTTATGGCTGTGATTATCACATCCATCATTTACAATAGTTTCGTAGATTTTTCTGCTCTGTAAGAGCTTTTCTGCTGTATGTTCAATTACATAAACAATGAATAATACATGTGTGTTTTAAGTCTATCAGTATCTGAGTTTCATTCATTTAAATACATAAAATTTACCCTACATAAGTTTTTCAGGAATCAGCTATGCTCCTAAGATAGATGAAGTCTATTTCTAAATGCCAAACAAAAACAGAGCATAATAAAGAAGAAAAAAGACTGATCTGCTCAGAGAAGTAATACACTAATGAATTCTAACACATATCTCCTATTTATGTAGAATGACTTAAAAAAAAACATGACTTAGAAGAGCTCAAAAGAAAAAAAAGGTTGAAAATAAGATCAATGAGAAATATTAAATTTTTCAAAAACTGACATGTATTCTAAGTTGTCATTTTTATCAGTTATTCATAAACACAGATTCAATATTCAATTAAGGTTTTAAAAAAAACATCAGACCCCAGTACCTACCATTGCCTCCATTAAAAAAAAATTTCCCTTACCACACCATCCTCCTAATAGAGTTTTAGCATAATTTTGGTTAGATCAATATTCAGAGTTTCCATTACAGTGATCACATAAATTATTCAAAGACAATGTTAGGAAAGTTATCTTTATTTTCCTCTCCTATACAAGTTTTTTTCCTTTAGATTAATAATTGTTTTGTTTTCTCATTCGCTTCATTTTCTAGGCAACCTTAGCCCTAAACTCTCCCCAAATTTCTAGATCTCCTCTCAAGATGTTCATCCACATCAGATCCTGAAGAAGCCTCTCCTGGAGCCTTTCAACCTGCCTCCTGTGTCTACGGTTGACCTCTGTGCTTTCTGCAAAGCTGTCATTCTGCATCTGCCTTTACCATCATAGGAAATCCTTTCTTCTTTCCCTTATATTGGCTCTTCTGCTTCCGATATCCTTTATTTCCTCATCTGAGTTTATTCCCTTATTTAGTTGGAACTAGGGCAACCAACTCATCCCAATTTGCCCAGTAATTTCCTACTTTTAGCACTGAAAGTCCCACATTCCAAGAAACTACTCGATCCCAGGTAAACTGGACAGTTGGTTGCCCTATTTGGCACTCACCAGTGTACAGAAGGAAGAATTTTTTGAGGACTTGCATGTCTACAAATGCCCATATCCCACCTTCACACTTCATTGAGAAACTGGCTGGGTAGAGAACTCCAGGTTGAAAATCATTTCCCTTTGAAATTGTTAACACTGTCTTCTAGCTTCCACTGCTGTTGCTGATAAGCCAAGGCCTTTCTGATTCCTGATCCTTTCTATTCTTTCTCTTTGGAAACTTTTTGGATCTCCTCTTTGTCCCCAGAGTTCTGGAAATTTCACAGTGATATATGTATTATTCTGGGTATTTGCCTTCTATCTAGAAACACATCCTTCAGTTCTAGAATATTTCTTGAGTTATTTCATTGATAATTTCCTTCCCCCTGTCTGCTCTGTGCCCACTTTGGAATGTCTATTATTCAGATATTAGGCCTCCTAAACTGGTCCTCTAACTACCTTCTCTTTATCTCCTCTTTCCTAACTGTGGATTTAGCTCTATTTTCTGGGGATTTTTTTCAGCTTTACCTTCCAGTTCTTGTGCTGAGGTTTCATTTCATTTCAGGAAGTTTTTTATTCTATTTTGTTCCTTTTTATGGCTTCATGATTTTATTTCATGGTTGCAGTGTCACCTTTATCTTTGAGAACATCAGTGATAGTTTTCTCTGCATATCTTTTTTGTGTTTTTTGTTTTGTTTTTGTTTTTTTCTATCTGGTTGCATCATCATCTTTTTGGTGCCCCTCTCCATGCCACATGGGGGCCTGCACAGGTCTGGGACACCTTTCTTCTTTTTTTACCATGAGGTCCCAAGGATCGAACCAGGGTCCTCCATCTGGTAAACGGGAGCTCAATTGCTTGAGCCACGGCTGCTTCCCTCTGTGCATGTGTCTGAAGTTTTGTTTTCCCCGTAGAATCTGTTTCATGTAAGTTGTTCTTTTTTTATTTGTTTGTTTGAGGCTGTACCTCATGCATTAGAGGCTTCCTTCAGCTGTCTGGTAATCCTCGGTTTTGTGTTCAGATTTAATTATGAGAAACGGAAAAGATGATCTGATCTCTGACTCCTTGGGTGAAGCCCACTGGTAATGACCTTCTGCAGTGCGGCCCTTTGAGTCTTTAGTGAGCAAGCCCTGCTACCTCACCTTCAGGTCTTTCCTCTTAGGCGGGTCAGATTCTCCAGAGAAAACTCTTCTCATTTCCTGCTTTTGAGATAAAGGTCTAGTTGCCAGCATTCTGGGAGCCAAGCAGAAATAAATGTTTATTTAAATCTCCTTATTTTCAGTATGAAATATCCACCCTAAATTATGCCTGATGTCACTCAACCTAGAGGACTTCTGTTTTACTAAGATAAACATTTGTGATGTTTAGGCTAATGTGTCAACTCCGCCAGGTAATTGTTTCCAGGTGTTTGTTCCAGCAAGCACTGGGCTAATTGTAATACAAGAGCATTTATGGACTTCGGTCACCAGTGAGTTTACTGCGTAGATGGCTGATTACATCTGCATCAATCAAGGAGATTACATCATCAATGGGTGACGCTTTTATCCAATCAGTTGATGGCTTAAAAGGGGAAGTGATTACAACATTCAGAGAGAATTTCCCAGCTCGTCGTTGGACAGCGAACTTCTCCCAAAAATTCATCAAGGGCCTTTCATCAGACTTTCATTGGAGCCCCTGGTTTACAGCCTGCCTGCCAGACCTGGACTTGTGCATCCCCACGGTAGCGTGAGAGACTCTCTTAAAATCTCCTATTATTGACAGATATCTCCTGTTGATTCTGCTTCCCGAGAGAACCCTGACTAATACATTATTCAATCTTAATTTGGAAGGGGACAGATAAAGTAGCCCAGGGGCATGAAGTAGGGGTAGAGGTGCTAGAAATCCTACTGTATCTAATCAATTCTCCATAGTTCAGCTCTACCCATACTTCAACTTCCATAAGTTCCTAAAGATACCAATTTCTAAGACTTTTGAGGATTCTGACAAACTGGATATGTCCTCAGCTTTTACCAGTGCTGACTTAGGATTTCACTTTCTCAGATCTGCTAAGTTAGTTATCACTCATCAGTCTTCTTTCCAGCTTCCAGTGTTCCACTGCTGCAGTCTCCTCTCCTGCTCCTCCCAGCCTTGAAGGCTTAGGACTTTCTTAAAAGTTATTTTACTGTAATTTTAGTAGGGTTGCAGAAGGGAGTGAAATATTGCGTTCAATCCATCATCACCAGACTCTAAATTTTAAGGTCTTTATTAAGCCTAAGAGTGTGATTTTTATGCTGGGCATTGAGCAAATGAGGTTAAACAGGCACTTGCTGTCAGGAAAAATTAACCTGAAAAAAGAGAGATTATTTACATTTCACTTTATTCTTTGAAATAGTAGCAGCCTCTTCTTCTCCTCATCCCATTAAGAATTTGTTCATAGACTGTGTAGTAGTTTGATATTGGTTATGAATTTCAAAAATAGATATTGGATTATGTTTGTAAACTAGTCTTTTCCCCTGGGCATATTAGAGTGTATTCGATTCAGAGGTTTCACTTTTATTTGATTAATGATTAAGGCTTTAATTGGGCCACGTCAGTAGGACATTGCATCCCCACCCCCTTGGTGGGTGGGGACTCACAGAGAAAACCACACGACAGAGACGAGAGTGGAGTGTTGATGCGGGAGTTTTGAGCTGGAGCCCAAGAAGCAAGCACATAGAGGAGCAGAGCAGAGCAGCCCAGCCCGGAGAGAATCAAGCCCCAGGGAGAAAGAGCCGGTTGCCTGATACTCTACAGCTGGCCTTGCAGAGAGAGCAGGGCAGCTGAGCCCAGAGAGGAACAAGCCCCAGGAAGAGAGGACCCAGGAAGCCTGAACTCTTGGCGGACGTTGGCAGCCATCTTGCTCCAACATGTGGCCATAGACTTTGGTGAGGGAAGTAACTTACGCTTTATGGCCTGGTAACTGTAAGTTTCTACCCCAAATAAATACTCTTTATAAAAGCCAACAGATTTCTGGTATTTTGCATCAGCACCCCTTTGGCTGACTAATGCAGACTGTCAACTGCTAAGAGAGATTACAAACTACTGCCTATAACAAATCACTTTTGAGATAAAACAGTTAAATCAAATAGATAAATCAAAGACGAAAAAAGGCTCTGGCATACACATATGATTTTCATGCAGTGTTTCAGGATATGATCTACTGCTTTTAGCCTTGCCTATGACAAGTATAATAACATAATTCATTCAACTTATGTATTAGGCAGCCAAAGGGGTGCTCATATAAAATACCAAAAATGGTTTGGTCTTTATAAAGGGTATTTATTTGGGGTAGAAGTCCACAGATACCAGGCCATAAAGCATAAGTTTCTTCTCACCAAAGTTCATTGCCACGTGTTGGAGCAAGACAGCTGCCGATGTTTGCCAGGGTTCAGGCTGCTTGTGTTCCTCTCTTCCCGGGGCTGCATTTCTCTACGTACTTAGCTCTTCTGGTTTCTCCACAAGGTCAGCTGTAGACTGTCAGGCGAATGGCTCACTTCTCTTCTCCTGGGGCCTTTCCAACTCAAAACTCCATCATCAGAACTGCTTCTCAAAAACTGCTTCTACTCTGTCCTTTGCTTTGCCTTTTATATTCGATTCCCCACCCACCAAGGGGTGGGGCTCAACGCCCTACTGATGTGGCCCAGTCAACGCCCTAAATCATAACTTAATCATGCCCAGATTAACATATCAGTTTACAAGCATGATCCAATTATATTTTTGGAATTCATAATCACATCAAACTGCCCAACTGTAACAACCTATATTACCAAAGACCCACTATGAGCTGTGCACTATACAAGGACAGGCACTGGGGGAGGAGAAAGTGGAGTTTCCAAACAAATTAACTGATACATGGAAAGTTATGGAGAGTCAAAGGCATGTCTTTTATTGGTGGAAGAGTGAACACTTGATTATAGCAGGAGTAAAAGGTAAGTGTGATACAAAAAGCTGGCACAAGAGAATTCTGATGATAATGGAGCTAATTTGTACCTTGACTGCGGTAATGGTCACATGACTCAACAATTGTCAAAACTCACAGAATACACACCAAAAAGAGTAAATGCTATTATATGTAGATTTTTAAAGGAATTATATTTATGTAAAATCAGTTAAAGAAGCAGCCTTTCCCTTCTCCTTCCTGAACAATTCAGCTCTATAAACATTAGATAGCTGGCATGAGGGATTGGGAGTCAGGTGGACCACCACAGCGGAGTGAGGCTGAGCTGAAATGAAATCCCTCCTGCTGGCACCGGGGTCAGAGCTGAGTGGGGTGCACCACAGGGAGTAAAGGCACCTGGTGGCACCGGGGTCTGAGCTGAGTGGGGTGCACCACCTGGAGTAAAGGTCACCTGCTGGCACCAGGGCAGGGTGAAGACTCAAGCCTGGTGTGGGCAGCCAAGAGTCTTGAGCAAGGTGAGGAGGGAGTCTAGGGGTGGAGAGAGGGACAGCAACCTAGCCTAAGGAATTAAAGCACAAGTCACAGCAAGTCATGGGGTAATGGCAGATTAGGGTGAGAAGGTCATCTGCATAAGAGGGGGTTGTAGCACTGATGGGAGAGCGGTTACCTACTGAGGGACTGAACCCGTAAGAAAATATATTAAGGATATAGGGAGTCAGGCTTCTCCCTGTCGAAGGGAGCTATAGAGAAGGAGAAAGCTAGAATGAACCCTGTGGTGTAGGACTGGAATTAGAGGTATCAGTGCAAACTCATTCAGTATATATTCTAACCATCAATAGTTATAAATAGACATACAGTATAGTGTAGACATATGAAAGTGGATAGGCAGGTACATAGGTAAGTACAGGCATACATTGGAGGTAATGTGGGTTCGATTCCAGACCACAGCAATAAACTGAATACTGCAATAAAGCAAATATTGCAATAAAATGAGTAACATGAATTTTTTTAGTTTCCCAGTGCATATAAGTTATGTTTACACTGTACTGTAGTCTATTAAGCTTGCAATAGCATTAGGTCTAAAAAAAACAAGTTACATATCTTAATTTTATAATACTTTTTGCTGAAAAATGCTAACCATCACTTGAGCCTTCAGCAAGTCATAGTATTCTTGCTGGAGGATCTTGCCTTGATGTTGATGGCTGCTGACTAGTAAGGGTAGTGGTTGCTGAAGGTTGGGATGGCTGTAGCAATTTCTTAAAATAAAACAAGGATGTCTGCTACATTGACTCATCCTTTCACAAAAGATTTCTCTGTAGCATAAGATGGTGTTTGATAGCATTTTACACACAGTCAAACTTACTTAAAAATTGGAGTCAATCCACTTAAACACTGCCACTGTTTATCAACTAAGCTGACGTAATATTCTAAACCTTTTGTCGTCATTTCAACAATGTTCACAGCATCTTCACAAGTAGATTCCATCTCAAGAAACTACTTTCTTTAAGAAGTAACTCCTCACCCATTCAAGTTTTATCATGAGATTGCAGCAATACAGTCACTTTCAGGCTCCACTTCTAATTCTAGTTCTCCTGTTATTTCTACCACATCTGTAGTTACTTCCTCCACAGAAATCTAAATTATCCATGAAGGTTGGTATCAACTTCTTCCCAATTCCTGCTAATGCTGATATTTTGATCTCCTCCCAAGAGTCACAAATGTTCTTAATGGCATCTAGAATGGTGAAATCTTTACAAAGGGATTTCAACCGACTTTGCCCAGATCGGAGGAATCACTATCTTCACCAGCTATAGCCTTACAAAATGTACAGTATTTCTTAAACAATAAGGCGTGAAAGTCGAAATGACTCCTTGATCCATTGAGTGCAGAATGGATATTGTCTTAACAGACATGAAAACATTAATCTTGTACATTTCCATCAGAGCTCTTGGTTGACCAGATGCACTATCAATGAGCAGTGATTTTTTTTTTTTTTAATTGTTTTTTTATTTATTTTTTTTCCTCTTCTTCTGGGGCCTTCTTTCCAACATCAAAACTGCTTCTCAAAAGACTGCCAGCAGTGATATTTTGAAAGGATCTTTTTTTCTGGGCAGTAGGTCTCAACAGTGGGCTTAAAATGTTCAGAAAACCAGGCTTTGTTGTTCCATTTATAGAGCACAGGCAGAGTAGATTTAGCATAATTCGTAAGGGTCCTAGGATTTTCAGAATGGTGAATGAGCACTGGCTTCAACTTAAAGTCACCTGCATTAGCCCCTAACAAGAGAGTCAGCCTGCCCTCTGAAGCTCTGTAGCCAGCATTGACTTCTCTCTAGCTATAAAAGCCTTAGATGACATCTTCATCCAAAAGAAGGCAGGTTTCTCTACATTGAAAATCTTAGCTAGATCTTCTGGATAACCTGCAGCTTCAACATCAGCACTTGCTGCTTCACCTTGCACTTTTATGTTACAGAGACGGCTTCTTTCCTTAAACCTCATGAACCAACCTCTGCTGGCTTCAAACTTTTCTTCTGCAGCTACCTCACCTCTCTCAGCCTTCACAGAATTGAAGCGAGTTAGGGCCTTGCTCTAGATCAGGCTTTAGCTTAAGGGAATGTTCTAAGTGGTTTGACCCTACATCCAGACCATTAAAACTTTCTCCATATCAGCAATAAGGCCATTTCACTTTCTTATCATCCATGTGTTCACTGGAGTAGCACTTTCAATTTCCTTCAAGAACGTTTCCTTTGCACTCACAACTTGGCTCACTTTGGTGCAAGAAGCTAACTTTCAGCCTATCTTGGCTTTTGACATGCCTTCCTCACTAAGCTTAATCATTTCTACCTTTTGATTTAAACTGAGAGTCATATGACTCTTCCTTTCACTTAAAACACTTAGAGGCCACTGTTGGGTTATTAACTGACCTAATTTCAAAATTGTTGCATCTTAGGAATAGGGAGGCCTGAAGAGAGGGAGAGAGTCAGTGGACACAACATTTATCAGTTAAGTTCACTGTCTTATATGGGCACAGTTCATGGCACCCCAAAACAGTTACTATAGTAATATCAAAGGTCATCATAACAGATATGCTAATAGTGAAAAGGCTTGAAATACTGTGAGAATTACCAAAATGTGACACTGAAGTGAAGTGAGCACATGCCGTGGGAAAAACTGCACTGACAAGACTTTCTCGACACAGGGTTGCCACAAAGCTTCAATTTGTAAAAACACAGTTATCTGTGAAGCACAATAAAGCGAAGCATAATAAAATGAGTATGCCTGTGGATGGATGGATGGATGGATGGATGGATGGATGGATGGATGGATGGATGGATGGATGGAT
>JAKSZT010054154.1:537011-547787 GCA_026826555.1 Tolypeutes matacus | reverse complement strand
GATGGATGGATGGATGGATGGATGGATGGATGGATGGATGGATGGATAATAAATAGCTCTATCCACAAATAGAACTTGTGAATAGCAACACCCAATAGCAATGAGCACATATAGAGAGTCCAGAGCTTCACTTCTAAATAATATCCTCCACTAAAAAGCACAAGAACAACTTGAAGAAATGCTGATTCCAGGACAGAGAAAGTACAGATAAGCCTGAAATAAGAAAGTGTTCAAAGAATCATGGGGACATGTCAGAAGACATAGAAGCCAACTTGAAGGGGTTCCCACTGGCCAGACCTGAGCCTCAAAATAAATAATGATAGCAAAGGATTATAAACTACTGAATAAAGTAGAAAACCATGAGTCATTCTGACATAAATAAATGGAGTTTAATTAGGAACAGGATATTTAAATAATTTCAAAGCACCTCCCCACAAATAACTTATTAATTACAAAGGGAAAAAAAGTAACTTTACAATGGAGAAGCCTAGCAGATACCACCTAAAAACAGGTAAATAAAATGAACAACCATAGTAATGGGACAATATGAAGTCATGTGCCACGTGACAGGTTGCAAGGAGAACACAGAATGATTCCTGGGATATTCCTGCCAAAGACAGAAACAAAGGCCAATTGAGGGACACACTGCAAAATAATTGGCCTGCAATCTTCAGAAGTGTTAAAGTTCTGGAAGTCAAGGAAAACCTGAAGACTTGGTCCACAATGAATGGCACTAGAACATATGACATCCAAGTGGCATACATGATTGCAAACTGAATCCTTCAGCTAAAAAGATATTAGGACAAGTGACAAGATTTTAATGGGGTCTAAGGATTACAAGATAGTATTACATCAATGTTAATTTCTTGATTTTTAACAGTTTTATTGAGGTTATGTAGGAGAATGTAGAAAATACCAATTAATGTGTTTGGGGATAACAGGGCATCAGATAGGCAAATTAGTCTCAAATAGTCTAGATGAAAAAAAATTGTACTATACTTGAAATTTTTTCTTTAAGTTTGAGATAATTTCAAATTAGCTTTAAAATTTTTATACAAATAAAGTTATTTAAAAATTATTTTTTAAAAGTGAAGAAAATGACAGGGAAGTAGACATCAAAAAGCAAAAATTTCTGTCTGCCATGCTGAGGAGTTTGAATTTCATCCTGAAAGCTATCAGTAGTCACTGAAGGCTATTCAGTAGGATGTTGACATGACGAAGGGGTGGATCATGTCACGTGTTTTTAAATCCTTCTACTAAACAAAGGACCTGGATATGTAGGATTCACAATATTTCAGGTTGGGGCAAGGTAACAATGAGGTTATAGATTCTTAGCATTTAATGGGGAAAAAACATGACTAATAAGGTCATTAAGATCCAGGAGAGTAATCCATATATATAAGTTTAATACAGCCAAGTCAACTGAGCCAGGTGTGCACAGAAGTTGAACAAAACCAGGATAACCCATTAGCTGGTACACTTAATTGGGATTTCCACAGGCACATAGGCAAAGCAGATACGATCACACTCAATCACAACCTCAAGCAACGTAACAGCAATGGACTCCTGAGGAAACTGTCAACTTAGCATTCAGTCAGAAATGGGTGACACATTACAAAGGTATGCAGCAAAAAGGCAGAATTAGAAATTACACTAGACTGGCAAATACTGTTGCGGTTTTAACCATAAACTCCAGGAAAATCTTTGTAAATTGGAATGTGGAAAAGCTTAATGATATCATATCGGTATTTTCAGCTTCACCACATAGCTGAGCTTTTAGCCTGTTTCTAAATGTTTCATAGTTAAGGATTTTTAGTCAGGGCAAGGTCATAGTTAACTAGAAATAGAATCTCAAAATAGGGCTTTAGCCACTGCCTCCTAGAGGGGACTAATAAATAAAAAATCACGGGAGGGAAAGCGTCTAAGCAGATGCTTGACTCTTTGGATGATATCGAAAGAGTCACGCTGGGGCATCGGCCTTCCCCAGCAGGGCATGGCCAGACAATACTGCTTTCACTAAGCACTCATAAAAGCTTATCTGCTTTGTTCTGATTCATAGCAAGGATGGCTCCATCTCAGATTCCATACCACTGGTTAGAGAAGTAACTGAATTAGAGAATGATCATGCACTACTGAAAAAAAGAAAAATCACTAAGTTAGCAGGAGCATTCTTTGCAAACCAGGAACTGCACATATAAATATAAACCCCTCAAAGGGATGCATCAGGGCTATTTGTCCTTTTTCTGTAAATACATAAACCCTCTATATGCAGAACTCCACACCAACTTAATAAATATTATCTGACTGGCTTCTAGGTAATGCAAATGGAAGTGGTTCGGAGTTTGATGTAAATTGCGATACTATCTGGTAGAAAAATTTAGTAACCACTTTCTATCAGGACCAGCTTAAAGGCTCTGACACTGTCTATGGTTTCCCAGTGCACACCAACGTTTCCCAAATTGTTCCTCGTAAAAAGGATTCCAGAGTCAAATGACAGGCAGTCTATATAAAACAAAGTGAAAGAGGTTTCTGTACAGCAGAACTTTTTAAAACTTGTACTATTATAATGTGCTTTATAATATCCAAAGAAGGATAAATAAGCAATATCTTGCAGTCATTCCAATAAATGCTTACTTTTGAGAATACTCATTAAAATTTACTGAAATACAATTCAGAAAACACAGTGTACACTGCTAATTTCCCTCCCTACCTACTGCCAGATCACAGTATCAACTTTTGGGCATTGAAAAACCTTGAATCCATAAAAAGTCCTAAGTGAATACATCAATAATTTTCAAGATGATTTTAATCTTCTGAGTTGTCTAGAAGGCAACCCTACCATTGAGTTGCAGATTGGAACTGTATAATATATAAAAATAAAAAGGAACTAGCCATTCCATAACATTTGCAGTTAGTCATAGAAAGAATGGATATTAGCTTAATATTCACTGAAAAATAATGCTGTTAATAACTTATTAATGACAACAAAATGTTCCAATGCAAAACACCTTAATCACACAGAGATAGACACCCTCCATGCCAATATAATTTAAATAAAATATTATCGGTAAAATATGAACATGTCTGCTGACGGTAAAATAAAATTATTTACTTCCTTGTATTAGTACAGCTATAAATTTCAATTATCCTCTTCCAAAAATGCCATTTTAGTTTTTCCTTCATCATAAGGTTGAATAGTATAGGAGTTTTAAATACAGAACAGGAAACAAGCCAATAAATGCAACTATAAACACGAGAAAAGGAAAAATCCTAAACCAACTCTCAAATAGGGGTTAAAAATAAGGTATTATGTCCATTTTACAGATAATGAAACAGACTGAGAGCAGTTAAGTAACTTGCATAAACCACCCAGCTAGTAATCAAAGGAGTCCGTCTGAATTCCAAGCCCCTGCTCGTAACCACATTAGTTAAGAACAGGAGGATTTCAGGTCAAGGTATTCCATTTGCAGATATTCACCTTGGAAAATTCTAAGTAAATTTATGCTTTATTATTATGAACAGAGCAAACTGAATAGGAGGCAGTTTTTTAGTTGATTAAGTTTAATGTTGTGTTTAAGCAATTTGAAATAAAACTAGAAGTTAACAGTAATTGCACATGACTAAACTAACTCATGTGTACTTTTAAAAGATTGTTTTCATCCACATGAATAGTCCTTTTGAGCATAATTAGATTGGGAGTGGGAGGATAGCACTCACAGGGAAGAGTTAAGAGTAAAGTAACCCTGTATCAGAAAAGAGGAAAAAAGCAAGATTGATCAATTTATCCCTGTAAAAGATAAGTGTCTCTAATAAAGTTAAATTGTCTTCTGGTGCTATCATCTGCCCCCTAACACCCAGAATAAAAGTTTATGGTAATCACATACAAAAACATACATAAAACAGCACCAATTTTTTTTTTTTCCTTAATAATTCTTTACAGTATGTATAAATAGGTGCTGGCTTGAAACACAGCTCCAAGATACACTGTTACAAATAGTAATGCAGTTTCCACTTGTCCACAAAGACTGAGATCAACAGCTTGGCTAAAATGCTGTTAACTTGGAAAAAACAACACTTAACACAATAATGAATTCTAAAATTGTGTGAGTCCATAATCCTTTCCTCTTAAACATCACAAAGTTATGAATGAAATCTTTTCAGATAGACAATAGTTTTGCAACATGTTACAATTATAGTAAATAAACCTGAAAAACAAAGTGGGAATTTCTATATTCGTTGTGAATGGCTATACATGAATAAAATCAAGTTTAATTTGAGCAAAATAAGGTCATAAGTAGAGACTTCTGAGTTATTTCAAGTACTTTAGGGGTTGACAGCTTATTATTATATCTAATTTCACTCTTCTTTTATGGGGTGCTTTTCCCATACATAATTGAATCACAAGCATCACTCGTGCTATTCCACATGACTTTCCCATGGAAGACAATAAAAATTCCACAACCACTAAGTAAAATCTAACTTCGATTCTCTCACCAAGCAACACACTATCCCAAAGCTTCGCTCACAATTCCGCTTTCCAACCTTGACACTCAGGGAGTCACAGGGAAGGCCATGAACAACCTAAAGACGCATTTCCCAAAGGATGTTCCGTGGAACACATCTGATCCACATCAGGGGAAAAAAGAAAATCCCGACCATCTGGAAAGGAGTTTCAAACACAGTAATTACTCATATGGAAGGGAGAAACAAAAGTCTGGAGTGACCTACACCATAGAATGAGTCATTCATTCAAAAACAGGAATCACGATGAAAAAGAATCTCGATTCATCAAGGCATAGTACAAAAGCAGCTAAGCAATTCTTGGTCTCAGATACATAAACATGAAGTCGCTCTCAGTGGCACTTTCATGAGTAGCAAGGGATGAGAAAACGCACGGGACTAGCAAATCCTTCTCACACGGAGCGCATCTGGAGAAATGGGAAGACAGAACCGAGGAGCAACTACCACTGTGTACAGGTCATACCATCACCCCTCAATGGGCATTAAATCCCAGAGCCCAAAGTCAGAAAAGGAAGAGGCAATGAGCCATCAAAGACAATACAAAGGAGTGAGGTTAGTTCCTCTGTTCATTAGATTCTTCTAAGTTAAAAACACCCAAACTTTCCTGGGTCAAACAGAAATAGCAACCCAGGAGCAAAATATTCTCACCCTCTCCTTTTTCCCCCAGTATCTTGTCCCTACCTTCATTAAATTCTTCAGTCTGTCCCTAATCTATCACGTGTCCTTTCTGAAAAAAGTACTATAATTTTTTGCTGCTAAATTCTTAGTGTTAATCCTGATATACCTGATCTCACTCATAAAGCAATATATTCTTTTTTTTTTTTTCTTTAAACTTTTTATTTTGAAATACTTTCAAACTTACAGGAAAGTTACAAAACCCATAGAGAGAACTGTAGCATACCCCCCACATCCCAGATACCCAGAGCCACCAATTTCAACATTTTGCCACATTGGCCTTATCATTCTAAATTATCTATCTATCTATCTATCTATCACCTATCATCTATCTATCTTTATCTATATCTATTTGTGTATATCTATATCTATCTATCTATCTGTGTGTTCAAGGAGCATGATGTATACAACCTATTCTCAAGTGTTCCGAAGATGATAGATAGATAGATGATAGATAGATAGATAGACAGATATAGATAGATATAGATAGATAAAGATAGATAGAAGATGATAGATAGATAGACAGATATAGATAGATATAGATAAAGATAGATAGAAGATGATAGATAGATAGACAGATATAGATAGATATAGATAAAGATAGATAGAAGATGATAGATAGATAGATAGATAGATAGACAGACAAATAGATATAGCAATATATTCTTTTTTTTTTTTTTTTTTTTTTACCGGGAGGTCCCAGGGATCGAACCCGGGTCCCTCCATATGGGAGACGGACGCCCAACCAGTTGAGCCACATCCGACCCTCCTAGCAATATATTCTTTAGAAAAAAAAAAATGATGTTCCTAAAAACAATTACAAATGAATATCAAGTTATTGCAATAACCACTATCACCTGACAACCACCTATATGATTGTTCTTTTTAAAAAAACAAAAAGAGAAAGAAATAGAATGAGAGCCCCCATTAACAGAACACACTTCTACTAGTGCCAGCATTGTGTTAACTCAAATAACTGTACTTATTCGCTATCATTCTTACAACTCAGGAGAATATTAAGTAGCTAGTAAAAAAGGAAACAAGTGCCAAAACTTTATTTCTGAAGACTTAACATCCTAATTGAGGATTTAAATAAAATAAGTTTAGTAGTTAGTATTAAATGAACATCTTGGTACTTTGGTATAATTCATAGATTCTGCTCAGGAAAAGCCAACAATGAGGAGCAACAGAAGTGCAGAACAAAGTATCCCAGAAAAGTTCCAGCTCTTTCCAATCAAGCCATCGTCACATGCACACACGGAAAAACTGTGAATACACTTTTTTTCTTTCTTTTTTTTTTAGGCCAGTAAAAAGAATTTATTTGGGAAATGGAAGAGAAAGACAAAAATATACTCCAAGATTTGGTGTGGGCTCCTCTAGGCAGAGAGAGCTGTGAATATACTTCAAAATTACTCCAATCAAAGGAAAAGTGTAAATTATAGTACCTGCTAATGTGCCTGAATAACAAATTTATTGATCAGACTATTATGTATATATAATTTGAATGGAATATAAAATTATGTTTTTTAATGATAATTTATATGAAATATTACAAAACCCAGGATTTGAGAAGCATCAAAAATGTTATTTGCATACAGATGGCTTTGCATGTTTCTTTTCTACTGAGTAATATTATCTTACATTTACTTTTTAAGTAAATTGGTAAAGAATTCCCTAAAATTACAATTTCCCATTTTGAAATACAGGGTAGCCACTTCAATGAATGGCTATTCAATTAGTCATTACTAGGTAAATTAGTTTATAACGTAAAAGTTATTTATATTTCTACAGTGCCACTTAACTTTATAATAGTTATACAACTGGCATCAAAACTATTATTTTATAAACAAACGTACAAACCATAATCATTTCAACAACTGAAGAAACAAAGGAGACTAAACAGTCTTTCAAATCTTATGGGATATACTGGAAAATAATACATATTACTAAATTTAAAAGTGATCCACGGCCTTAAAGCATTTTGATCCCCTTTCTCTGGTGCTCACTGGCTTTAATCCTCTCTTCCTCCTTCCTGTTCTACTTATTTCCTCCCTTGAGCCATCAGCACCGTGCTCAAGGAATGCTGCAGAAGAAAAACAATGTACCTTAGAATTGTCAGTCTTCGTAGTGTCATGACATTGTTATGAACAAAACATTCATTTTACCAAGGTACAAGTGAAATGGGCCACAACTCAGAATAAAATGAAATTGGTACAAAAGGAGCAATACAGTGTTAGAATCTCAGCTGACTCCGTTTGTAAAAGTAGCCTATCATCAGCATAAAAATAAAGGGTATTAGATAACATTTTTATTAATATAAACAGCCAAACACAAATATACAGCATGTTTATACAGAGTATTTAGCTACTTCTGCTCTCCTGTTGCAAATGGGTCTTTTAAAAATCAAACTAAAAACTCTATCATTTAAGGCAAATTTAAATTGTCAAATTCAACCTCAACACCAATCCTTGTAAATTTTCATCATAGACCCCCCCCCCCAAAAAAAAGAATGCTTAAAAATTTAAATTGAGTGGAGCAGGTGGAGCTCGGTTATTGAGCACACACTTCACATGTACGAGGTCCCGGGTTCAATCCCTGGTATCTCCTAAAAAAAAAAAATTTAAATTGAGATCAATTAACAATCTGGAAACATCCTTAATCTAAACTGCTTTTTATATAATATTAGATAATGAGATAAACAAAGGACATTTTCCCAAAATGTAGTAATCAATTCATACATGGAGAACACCTCATCTAGCTCAATACTTAAATGAATACAAGAGACTGGCATTCTTAAATAACCTAAATTCTCAATTAACTTAAAGATACTAAATACTACTACTCATGGTACATCTCTTGACAGCTTTTCCACTCCTAGCTTTTTTCCTTACTCTTTCTGTGGCTGATAACCCCACTTTCAAGACCTCACACTCCAACTTAAAAACTGCCTGAGATTTAAGCACCACCGAGCCCCAAAATGTACAAATAATTCTTGAAGAATTCTATTCACTTGTTCTCTAGCACTGAATAACAGAAGATTACGTAAGAGACTCTACATTGTTGTTCTATCACATATCGGACTTCTAAAATGACAAAATATGAAGGGCATGCTACTGCACTTAATTTGCTATAAATTATGCTAAGCCCCTGGTCTGAAATCATCCAGAATGTATTAATACAAACGAAATGTATTTGGCCAAATACTTACTTAACTTTTGGCTTATGTGGCTTAAAAATATATACGTATAAACAAGGTATTTGTACACATAAAGAAGAAACATTTTCACGGAAAATATATGTACCACTCTAAAATATCTGATAGCATAAAACTATTATGTAAACTCTAATAACCAGAAGACAATGGAGGATATGGCTTTCTCTTTTACCACAATTTTAAAATTATATTGACAACTGGTACATCCAAAGAGTTCTATGGTTTTTGCTGATGAGAAAGAACAGATATCAAATGACAATCATAATCACACATAACGTCACTATGGAACTAAAAATCCAGAACTCCAACGCTAAAAGTACCTAAACCTTGGCTTCCAATCTTCAAAAAGAAACATTATAAACTTTTCTGAATTTATGAGACATGGGATATAAAAGACGCTTTATAACACTTTATAAAATATAAAAGACATGCTCACAAAACCAATACAAAAGTCAAAACTGTCTTACTCTTGAGAGAGAAGGAAACTGAAAGATGGTTTAAGATTTCTCACATTTCCAGCCTAAGTCCGGTAGTCTGTTTTTACAAATCATCCCATTCACATTTTGAGATTTTTAAAAACCTCCTGACGTCAGGTGACAGAAATCTTCTGACACTAGAAACTACGAGTAGCGAGAGTTATCACGCCTCGACATTGTTGCTGAGAACCTGATTTTTAAGAAATTTCAAGTCCCAAAAAAAGAAAACAGCTGCCCATTGACTTTTCCTTCAGGAAAATAAAGGTTTCCTTGCGAACAAAGGTATTTTAGGGGAAAAACTTCCCGGCCCGCTCAAGTTCCGAGCATTCCGAGCCCCGGGGTGCTGCCTCGCCCCAGGACCTCTGGAGGCGGTGACGCGCCGAGCAGGGCCGGCTTTAAAGCAAATGTCGACCGAAAGCCGAGCTGGAGCTGGAGCTGCTCCCGAGGCGCTCCTCCAACGACCACCGCGCAGATGTCCAACCCCTCCGACATGTCATTTGATCTTACCAACATGACAACTCTTGCAAAGCCCGTTTTTGCAAGTTTCCTTTGCTTGTACTAGAGAGAGAGGAAGTAAGACCCACCCATCACCACCTTCAAGTTCCTGGGACCCCGGATAAACCCAGGAATTTTACTATCTCCTCCCAGTCGACGGGAGATGTCCCAAGTCTGGAAAGAAATGCTTCCACCAACGAACACCTTCCAACCGAGCGCCGGCCGTGCGCGAGGCATAAAGCAAGGGAGGTTTTTTTTTTTTTTTTTTTTTTTTTTTTTTTTTTTGGCCCATCACAGAATTTATTCAAAATCTCTTACCGCCGACCGAAAAGACGTTACGTTCTCCATCATAATTTTCCTACTTAAACAGGCCTTAGGTCAAGGCAACCTCGCGCAGCACGGCTTCACTCCGGAAAAAACATTCCGCAAACTCGCGGGCAGCCGTGCGGGCCTGGCGGCCGCGCGCCCCCGCAGCGGCCTCCCCGCCGGCACTGCCCGCTCGAGCGCGCCCCGGCGCCCCGCTGAGGGAATTCGGGGGTGGAAACCCAGACGCGCTTACCCCACTCCAGGTACTCCAGAACGTTCTTCTCCCGCCTCAGGGGCGAGCTGTTGCACTCGTCGTACAGGCACACGAGCACGTCGAGCAGGGTCTCCACGCTGAGGCACTGGCCCTGCGAGCGCGCCGGCCCGTCCAGCATCAGCTGCTCCAGCTGCCGCAGGCGCACCTCGCCCGACATGGCGGCGCGGGGCGCGGGGCGCGGGGCGCGGGGCCGGTCCGCCTCGCGGCTGCGGGACTCGAGGCGCCGAGGTGCGGGTCCAGAGCTGAGCCGCCGCCCCGCAGCGCCGGGCCGGGCCGCGCACCCAGCACGCCGCGAGCTCAGCACCCCTTGGCGGCCTCCATTTCACGTCAGACTCCGGAAAAGTTGTCGTCAGGCTGCGATTTAATCCACGTCAAGCAGCAGCACAGCGAGGGCGTGCGCTAGAGCGGTCATTCAAAGCCGGCCAGCCGAGAGGCCAGCACTTCTTGAACACGGACAATTCTCCTTCACTCAACATTCAATCCTGAAAGGAAGCCGGCCGCAGCGCGAATGGCCAAAGTCCGAGCCGCATCAGCAGTTCACTTCCCGGGAAGAAGAACGGCAAAGGGCGGGGGCCAGGACGCACGGACCGGCAGGGCGACCCGAAGCCCGCGGGCCGGCAGGGCGGACAGGGCGGCCCCGCCGAGGTCCTCCTCCTAGGGCTGGGCGCCGCGTCTTCTCCGCAACGGCGTCCGCGGAAAGCGCCTCATTTTCCTCCCCGCCTCGCGCACGGGCCTGACCGCGGCGGCGGCCGCTGCGTGCGGGCCGCGCGGGGCCTCCCCCGGCCTCCCGGCCTCCCCGCGGCGGCTGCGGACTC